>BMAV01009399.1:68980-121704 GCA_019973955.1 Trichonephila inaurata madagascariensis
CTTCTCATTTTGTAGGGAATTCGAGAACTTAGCCCTGGACCTTTTGGACTACTGTTATCGGTCCGACGTACATATCAGCCTGCAGTTGCTGACGTACGAGCTACAGAACTGGAGTAAACATACCTGCCTGGGGATAGCAGTAGCCGCAAAACACAGTGCTTTTCTGGCTCACACGGCGTCCCAGATGCTGGTAGCCGACCTGTGGATGGGAGGCCTCAGAACCAGGAAGCACACAAACCTCAAGGTGCATACTTTTTCTTCCGTATGCAAAAGACAAATTGACAAAAAGGAAATATTGTTAGACTAAAGCAGTGCTTCTCAAACTTTCAATACTTGCGACCCAATATTCAATCATAATTTTCAACGCGCCCCCTTCCATACAATAACAATGTATTAAATTCAATAATACTATACTTTGATGCTAAACCTACAATGCGACTGTAACCTCAAGTGCGTATATAAACGACTCGCTCAGCCTGTGCGTTATTTGCCTCGGACGTATATATACGTCTTTCCGAAGTACGATCTTTTCTGTGAACTGCTATCCATAAAAAATTATTCAGGAGGCATTTGGAATGCAATAAAATGATCTTGACAATGTTTGCGAAGGATTTACTTATTTCGAATGTAGAAACTTACTTAGTATGTAAAAACTTATCTTTACTTAGAATGTAGAAACCAGCAAGCAATGATTTGTACTCATTAACTCATTTTCTACCCCACATACACTCGCCACGTGTTATCCGGTGGCATTGGGGAGTGAATCACGTAATTTTAAATCGGCATTTTAGAGACTAATCATAAACCGTACAAATTATTAAGATAAGTGTTAATGCTTGCATATAATTTTATATATGACATGCCCATGGGGTCGCTGGTAACTATTAAACTTGTTCTTAACTTATTATTGTTATAAATTAAACATAAAATGCATCGCGCAGTAATATATTTATAAGTGTATTATATCAGGGTAAGAATGTAATTTATTTTTATTATGTCAGAATTTTATTTGTTTACTTTCAGTAAATTAATAATTTTTTTAAAATAATCTTTTGATTTCGACTTTTCAATATGCTCGCGCCCCCTCACAGGGTTATCACGCCCCCTAGGGGGCGTGCCCCACAGTTTGAGAAACACTGGACTAGAGCCATTATATTTTTCAATTCCTACTATTAGCTCACACTCTCTATATATTTATTTATTTATCTTGGTGGAATTTTCAATCGTTAATAAAATACCTTTTAAAGCACTCAGTTGAGCTGAAATTTTATGTACATGATTATTTTGGATGACAGTACAATAATTTATTTATAATTAATAAAAATTAATTGATTAAAACTAATTATTTAAACAGCCACGTTGGCATCATTTTTGGTGACTTAGCGACCCTTTCGGCGACTTGTGTCAAAACTTGAAAATGTTTTTTTCTCACGTTTTAAAGCATTCAGTTGAACTGAAATTTTATAGACACGATTGTGTTGGATGACAATACGATACTTTAATGATAAAAATTAATGACCACTTAATGTTGTAATTCTGTCATATGTATATACATATGTATATTAATTGTAACTATTTAATAAAAAGTAGCTAAAATAAAAATTTTCTTTGCTGATCTAAGTAGGAATTGACTTTTATTTTTTTTATATTACTTGTTAAGATAGTTATTAAATTGCGTAATATTGTTGATGGACCCTTACATATATTTATTTTGAGATGGGTTTATGAAAATTGTCTTTTTGCTTTAAAATACCTAATACACCTACTAAAATACTGTAAAAGCCATTTATGTACTAATTACCAAATTAAGCTGCAGCTTACTTAACTTGCTCCAATACAGGCGTAATCTTCTACAGAAAAAGTGTTTTCCTCATTTGATCATGTAAGGTACACATTAACGCATTCTGAATATTTAAAGTGTAAAAGTTTCTCTAATTTCCGTTTCCTCCTTCTTCAGTGTAAAATGTGTAAAAAAGCAAAGATGCATTCTTACTTTCGTTTATGATTTGATCCTATTTTTCTCACACAGAGCAAGAACTTTTAAGATTTCTTAAACAACAGTTGCAATTACTGTATAACATTGAGAGTAAGCCAATACCCACGTACCACGTTTCATTTGTCAGGTCCCACCCCGAAAAGAACAAAGAATTGAAAGTTTTTTCAATCACTATAGCCACTTACAGGTCTGAAAAATGAAAAAATATGTTTCAACATTGGTAGGTATATACAAGGGGAGTTCCGAAAGTGAGTTTCATCATTTTTGAAAGGAAAGATGGTATGAACAATTGTCATTAGGAAAAAAAATCCTCTACAACTTTGGCCTGACTCAAAAAGATTTTATCTGTAGTGAGGTACTGTTGTCTTGCACATTGTGTATCGGATCGTCAGCGGCCTCTATCGGTGATATTTTTAATTAAAAATATTTTGACTGCTAAAAAAACTCCAACCTGCTTGGGGACCCGTTCTTGCAAACTGCACTTCTTTATCAGCATTTATTCCCTTTTTATGAATTTTTAAAATTCGGCTCTCACACAGTACACAAAAGATTTACTTAAAACTTTAGATTCATATATTATTTTGCTTAAGTTTTTATTGTGTTAATTTATTTATATAATGAATTGGCATTAATTATTTATAACCATAATTAATGAGTATCATTGCTTATATTTCATTTACTTATAATTAAAAGTGCGTAAATTAATCGGAGTGTTTTGTCCAATATGCAACATCAGTAATTATGTACAAATATGTTGCGGGAAAACGACGAAATTTGAAATTTCATGAAATCCTGAAGGGATTAGGTCAATTGACGGAAGATGTTAAAATAACGTCTCTTTAAGGTCATTTCCATGATGAAAGTAAGTGATTTTATCAAACCCTAAACTGTTTTAACGAAATGATGAAATGAACTTGTCAGGATATGCATTGGCCAAATTCTGTTCACGGAGGGAGACTCCTGGGGGAGGGGGTCGAGTCCTTGTACTTCCTAACCCTACGAGTAGTACTATCGATCCTCTAAATATCAACCCCATATCTTTAAAAAAATGGCACCATAAGATCAACATAGGGATTGATATTTTAGTGTGTAAGCAACCAAGAGAAAAGATGTTACACATAAAAAAATACCAGCCTAATTTTTTAATTATTTGTTAATTAGTTTCGAATAAATAATTTGTACTCCATTGACTATTGTTGCATTACTTACTTCTACGTTTAATAATGCACCCTATTTGTTAAATAAACACTTTTAAACTCTTGATAGTATTATTTCATCATTTCACTGTAACATGTCAAGGATTTGTTCAAATCCCTTACTTTTATCAGGGAAAAGACTTTCGAGAGACGTCATTTTAACATATTCCGCCAATTGATCATCTCCCTTAGGGATTTGATGAAATTCCTAATTCTCTCATTTTCCTGCAACAAATTCATACATAACACAAATTTTCCTTTTTTAGAACGAGGGATTTTGACGCTTGAAAGTCGGTTCGATATTGATTTGAATAGTTTTAATAGATGTACCGCATTTACAGTTATATTTCCGTCCATAGGTGATCTTATGTTTATTATTCTTCCCGGCCATCATATACTTGGAATTCCGCAGCAGAGAAGAGCTGCAACTTATGCCTCAGACGGAGGAGGAACACAACTTGGAAATGGCTGAGATGGACGAAGAAGTGGAGGGGACTGGAGAGAAAGAGAAGATGGTTAGGCAGACCCCTAGACCCATTAGAGAAAAACGAGAAGTAAGGAGTTCATTTTCTTTATTCTCTGATTTGATGTGAATGGTACAAAACCAGAGAATGTTAAAAAATACTTCTTAGTGAATTAAACTTTTCCAATGGACGAAAAAAATAACACCAGAAAAGTATTTACAAAGAATTCACTCAATGCACCTGAAAAAAAAATCAAGGAACGTGTTTTGCAACGTGTTCAGTATAGTTAAGAGATAAATTAACTTTCAATTCTCCAATAATCTTACTGCTCTTACAAATCCTAAAAAAAAAAAATTTTCATTTTTTTTTAAAAAAAAAGGAAACAATACTTTTTTTTTTTCTTTAAAAGAAAAATTGCAGACAATAATATTAAAAATTATTGATATTCTTCATATTTTATTACTATAATTGTCTGAAAATTAAGTCAATTTAATTAGTACTCATTTTTAAAAAAATTAAAAATTTAAATTTTTATGTTTTTAAAATATTTAATTGGTAATGCTCTTTAGTTATTGCAAGAGATTTATATTTTTTGTAAAACTTAGCATTCAGTTAAAATAAATCTAATTCTTTGTTGAATTTCAACAATTATTTGTGTAGCTAAGCCGGAAAAAACTTAAAAATGCTATTTAAAATAAATGAAAGTTCCAGTATTTCAAAAAAATACTTGACCTTTCTGAGTTAAATTTATAATAATCTCTGTGTAACATTCATTGAAAATTAGTATGATTTAGGTATGAGAAGTGTAGATATTTTTTTCAAAATTAGGTCTTTAATTTTTTTTAGCTGGAACTTTAACGTTTTTATATAAAGTTTAAAAGTCTAAGAGAACATTTTTTTCAAATGTATAAATTTTTGAAATTGACAGCCCTCAGAAAGCTTCAAATATATTTAAAACTAATTGGATATCCATTCCAGAATTTGGACAAACTTTTTAACCGAATAGACTATTGAAAATTGAAAGAATCAATCTTTTTGTTCAAAAAATAGGTTATATCCAAGCTTGCAGGAGGGAAAATGAGCTGAAGGCTCTAACTATTAAAATAATAACAGATTTATTGGTGGACGATGACGAACCAATGAAAACACTAAGACAAATCTACGTATATACACGAAGAATTAATAAAGCAGATAATTTACACACTAGTGGACACCAGTGGAAAACACGCTAATAACAAGCTTTACAATGCTCCAGAAACGGTTCTCTATAACAGTTCCACTTGTAGGAACTGAGATTCATAAACTCCCTCTCTCTTATCACAGTCAACACACAAAACTGAACTCTGATCTCGAATGACTCAGCCGTTGCCTGTCCCTTATATACCTCATGAAGTTAAAGAAGGGTTGATTCGAAAGATTTCTAGATGATTCTTTGGTAATATCATATTTTGCGCCAATTTTGTAGCCAAGGGAGGTAAAGTCAACAGTTTAGTAATCCGTTCATATCTTTCTTGGGTTTCCATTCTCTTATTTTTCGAACTCATTCTGGAAAGTGAACTTTCCCAGTAAAACTCTATTTTCCTACAAGGAGAGTACCACCACAAGGAAAACAACACACATAGCGTGTATCATAATAAATTATGAGTAAATAAAAAATAAATTTATGAAATCTTTTTTTTGTGTGTAAAAATAATTCAATGTGGTTTTATTTCGTTAAAAATATCCAATAAAAAAAGTTTTTCCACCCCCCGGAATCAACACTTCTTTCTAAATATGCATAAATTGATATTTCAGTGGAAATTCACTGTCCCTATTCAATTAAAATGTTTCTTTCATAAACATTACACTGAAAAGTACCCATGTCGAATAAAATTTCTTCACTTTTCTAGATTCCACCTATGTTCTCACAGAAATAATATATTTTGTTGATAAACAATGTTAAGCATATTCACGCCCCATTTCAGAATAAATATTTGCCTTGGTGAAACACTAAACCAATATCACCACTAGTGAGATATTGCTTAGAAATTCTCATGAGAATTTCACAGATACTTTACATTAGCAATCTATTTACTGTTCTATACAATGAAAGGCAATTTAAATTCTGTTTCTGTCTCGAAAACGGTTACAAATAAAGCAATAAAATCTAAATATTAATTCTCAGTTGATTCTTGCATTTTCTCCTTTGTTCTTTTATCTTAAGAAAACTCATTAAAATTTCATTTTCTCAAAGCATTGATAATAATTCATACAATTATTCGTAATTCATTAATTAAAATGCATTGGATTGCTAAAGTATTCTTGTGTTCATTTCAATATCTGATAAACTAATTAAATTCATAACCTATCTTTCTTGAAATTATTTCGCATATTAAGTGTATTATTAACGTTAAACGGAGCGTTTAGGCGTAATCCTTCGTAATAAATCACGACTCAAAAACTTCTTTTCTGCTGGGACACATCGCAGAAATGTTTTATTTAAAGCTTAGCACGTTAGGTGTGTATATGTTTCACCCTCAATTTTTCTAAAATAGAAATGTGTGTCTATTAGAAACTTATTTAACAATAAAGTAAAAATAAAATTATTACTTTTAAGATATTTTTCTATATGTCTTATTCTATTAGTATTATTTTATCAAGTAGCAATAAAATGTAACAAAAACTGTTTTATTATTTATTATAAAACTGTCTATTATTATCAAATACTTGTTTCATATTTCCTGTTACGACTAACCAGGGGTCGGCAAACTATGGCACGCTGTGAGAAATTTTCACTGACACTCTACAAAGTTATAAGATCAAGTTAAATCTATTTGTGTCTATTCTGTCTACATCTAATGGCCGCGGTAGCCGAGTGGTATAGGTATCGGACCGTGGCTTGCCTTGTCACGAGTTCGAGCCCAGTACCACTAAAGACCCGCCATGTAGGGCAGCGATGCACGTTAAATATGTCGAGAGCTGAAACATCCTCCCGTTGGTGTGGTGTGGTAGTTAGGAGAGGGGGTGCCAGCTCAGGTGTAGTCCACGTCACTTGATCATGGTTCAAAATTACGTGGTCCGTCGCCAAAAGCCCTCGTGTAGCTGAACAGGGCGACGTTAATATTCAATCAATCTGTCAACATCTCACATGTAAAGACTACTTACTTTCAATTCTTTGCCACAAAACAATTCTGCTGAATCTACCTGTGTGTAGTTCGCGTGATTTATGTATAGAAAAAACCCACCTGTTTGAATGTGACTCATTCTTAGCATTAAATATTCAGTTCAAATCAAAACGATTGTGTGCAATAATTGTAAAACCAAATATCACTCATTGCTGAGTTGTGAAAAAAAATCTTCAAAATTATTGAAAGCAAAATTTACGGAATTATGAAGAAATCTGGAAGATAAAAAAATCTATCGATAAATCGACAGATAATACATAAATTGCTTTATGTCATTGCCGGTGAAATTTAATTGTTTGAAGAAAATTGCAAATGCTCTGCTTTTCCACTTTTGGTTCTACATATATATGTGAACCAATATTTTTTCTCATGTGAAATATATTTTGAAACCATAAAGAAGCTGTTTAACAGTTGATCATTCAGAATCATTTGTCAATTAGAAAGTAACAAATTCCCTAACAAAGTATATCCCTGATATTGCAATATTAAGTAGAGTTTTGTACAGGGACAAGGTTTGCATTAAAATTTTATTTCTTTATAAAACTGCGTTGCATGAATCCTTATTTTTTACGCTATTTCTTATTTGTATAAATATTCTTAAAAAATGTATAACATACGTATGTGCAATTTTAATTTTTTATTTATGTTAAAATAATAGTTTTATGTTAATAAATATCTTTAAATGATGCATAATTAATGTATAATAAAACTCTAAATATTTGTAAATTTGACCTATAATTCCTAACTCTGGATACATTGCCGTAGGAATCGAATTGTTTCAAATATTTCCTGCTGTGTGGCACATTGAATCATATTGGTAGATTGGTTTGGCACACCACAGCTAAAAGGTTGCCGACCCCTGTTATAAACCATTAGATTTAAATTGCATTTGTGAATACAAACTACATTCATAAACAAAAAAAATTATTACAACACTTCTCGTACCGGTCTAAATACTATCTACTATATATTTCTCTATCAAATACGCTGATTTTGAATAATTAAGTTTATTTTTGTCTCATACTACATATAAACAAGTTTCAAGACATTGGTTGGAAATTATTTATAATGTGATCATGTTATATTTAGCAACTTTTCTTTTATAATACAAGTTGATTGTAATTAAAATTTCACACGCAAAATGCTTTTTTAAAAAAAAAACATTGATCAGAAAGACGGAAAATTTGAATTGAATATAGTAGTAGAATGGGGGAAACGATACGGCGTAAGGAAAAAGTTTTCCAAGTTTCTCGATCGATGACGTTGTAAGATGTAAGATGGCACGGCACTCCTCCGCACAATGTAAATGCAGGGATGCTTCTGCTCAAGAGACATTTCGCGGAAATAACAGAATAAGCAGCTGTCTTTTTCCAACAGTCTAGCCATCAAGATCACCGTACCTCAGTCCTTGTGACTTGTGGCAGTAGCACTATATAAAATTTTGTGTTCAGTATCCCTATTGAAAATTTAGCTGACTTGAAAGCACAGCATAGACAACGAATGCATAACAGGATCCCCGAGACACTCTGCTCTGTTGTGTAAATGCTGTTTATTTCAAAGGCCTTCGATACTATATGGAAACATAAGTTGATCATCAAACTCCACGATTCCTATTATTTTCGCAGTAATATTTTGACCTGGATCTCTAACTTTCTTCGGGACAGAACAATCAGGGTTTTAATATGTCCTTTTCAGACCTTATATGCTTAGCCAAGGTGTCCCTCAAGGATCTGTTCTTAGTCCAATTTGTTTACTATGTACTTAGCTGGGATTAAAAAGTTGGCATCCACAGGAATTAGACCTCGACTTTTTGCGATGACATTGTGCAATAATGCTCGAATAAATGCCGAAATTGAATCCCAAAATTGAATGATTCACTTGAAGCATTTTTTACACTGTGCTAAGCAACCAAAATTAAATTTCAATCCTAGCAAATCTATTGTTACTTTCTTCGCTACTAATAAGCACCTTTACAATTATTAACCAAGACTGAAACCGAAAAACTAGAAATTTAGCTATGAGAAACATCCCAAATACTTGGTGGTACATTATGGATTCAGAGTACACAAGAAATAAACATATTGATCCAATTACTTTAAAAAGCAGAATGAGGCTTAATATATTTCTGGTAAAAACTGGAGAGCTGACGCAAGTACTCTGAGAAGAACTACATACATGACATTCATTTGATCCATTCTTTAATATGGCTTTCAGATTTATTGTTGCACTTCCCGCATAAACCTGAACAAATTCTAAAAAGTTCAACTAATTGCGGTTCGTATTATTACAGGGTTAAGACACAGGTGTCCTTCCCAAATTGTTCTTTACGAATCAGACCTGCAACCACTGCAGCTAAGAAGACAAACTTATCTTGTCAAGTATTCTAATAAAATAGCTAACTATGGGCTCTGCAATAAAACCTCCATGCTTCTTAACTCTTGAAGAAATCAAAAAGGTTAAAGACAAAAAAAGCCCGTTCTGTGAAGTTGCTCCCCAAAATCTTTTCAACTATGTAGGACCTTATTCATCACAATTATGACTGAATCCCATGGATGGACGTCCAAGAGTTAAATTCCACCTCAATTAAAAACCCAAGTTAATAAGAAAGATTTTATACCTCAGAACACACACATCTGAGACAACTGTCCTTGAAGAGTTTGAGCCACATGCCTGCAAATGTCATCAATATTTTTACTGACGGTAGTAAATTGGGAAATGTGGTGGTAAACAGCACTTATATTGAGACTCCTCCAGGCAACCTGACTCTTCTTCGCTGTAATCCCAATTGCTGGTCTGTTTTTAGGCGGGAATAAGTTGCAATCAACATGGGACTTGAAGCCATCCTTACCGAGATAGACTATGGAGAATTGTAGATTTTATCAGATCGTCACAGTTATCTCCAACACCTTAATAATTGTATGCTTATTGAAGACAAGTATCTTTATGCTGTATTTTTCAAACTTTATCTCCAAAGAACATGATGTCCATTTTAAATGGATCCCGTCTCATATGAACATACGCGGCAACGAAATGGTGGGTAAGTTATCAAAGAAGGGTTGCAACCATCTTCTACTACCTTAATACATCTTCTACTGTCCTGACATTTCTAGAATCATATTCAAGATAAAAGGAAAAAAAATTGTCAAAGTGGAGAGAGCTTCTCTTCCATTATTGATACTTGAGTAAAAAGTCAGGATGGACTCTTGACCTTCCATGTGAAAGAGCCGCTCAAACTGCCATTTCAGTATTTGCCAGCGATCACATTAAAAACCTAACATTCTCTAAGAACAGAAAAGTTTTTCCACCTGCTCTAGATCTGCACAGTCATGAGACTTGTACTGAACATCTTTTGTATTGCAGGGACCTCACCATAGAGGAAATTTATTGCAATCCACTAATAGTATTTTATTTCTTGAAAGTCAACGGATTCATTATTCTCGTCTGACTGCGCCAGACACTGGGGATTAAGAAAGAAGAAAACATGCTTTTTATTGGTTTCAATTTTTCCACGGGAAATGGTGGACAGTATATTTAACATGCCTTGCACACATCTAGTGATAATTAATAGATGCTTTCACTGCTTTTTATAGGGGTTGTGGCTCCAAAATAATTAAAAACTGGTTTTTCTCAATGTGGACCCAATGGGGTACAACCAATTCAATGTGATACAATCTTACCGTGGTGAATGGACTTTTTACTAATACTTCCTTTGCCGTTGAATGAATAGGAAGTAATTTTTTTCGTCAAAAATATTGAAACAATTATTCACATTGAACAGTATAATTGGTTTAATGCACAACTCATGCCAAAGCCTTCGGAATACGGTTTAAAATGTCACTTGTTGCCGAATCCTCTTTCGTAATGCCACTTACAGTAACATCTATTCATCCACTTTAAATTTTTTTTTCCTTATACCATACCATTTCTTCCTTTTTCAAGTATATTCAGTTCAAACTTGAAGTCATTCTGACCAGTGGTTCTTTTTTACAGCATTTTGAAAGTTGGACTTTAATTATAATCACACACTCTGTGCATCTTCTTTTAGAGTTCAAAATTAACTAATTAATAGTTTTAAGAAAAATTCTTAGCTTACAACATAATTAATATCTCACAAATATGGTAATTTCAATAGTAAAGCTAAGTTGATTGCTTATTTTATCTAATATGTATTTCCAAAGTCATCGATATTATGTGCAAAAATAAGAATGTAATATTAATCTATTGTCATGTGGCTATTAATATGTCTTAAGAATTATATATTAAAACAGAAAAATAACTAAAAATATAACATTTTGCATTGCTTGAAAATATTATAACTAAAAAATTAAGAATTGATTATTAACTTATAATTGATTAATAACTTTGATAATTGACTTATATAGCTATTTAATAAGGTGATGATTGATCTTTAATTTAAAAGTACGCTTCATGTTGACAGACTACGTTCGAAATCGTAATTTTAAAATGCGTATAAATGAATAATTTTATTGATATTTTGTGTCATTTGAATTAGAATATACATATAAAATCGTTTTAAGACTATTTTTTTAAGAAAAATTATTTAAATGTAATTTTTTTGGAAAAAATGGAAAAAGAATTGACACAACTTCAAAACATACTCCTTTTATGAAAAAGGATTCTTAATAATAATATTCTTCCTGTGTATAACTAGGAGTTCTATACCAAGGTTGAACTAAAAATTCTGAAATATATATTTCAGAATTGGATTTATACTTATTTTATTATATCCGAGTAGAAAAATTTAAACAAAAAACACCCTTTATTATTTCACTTGATCGTTATTCTGAAAATAATGTGAATTTTTCAAAAATTCTACTTCAGCCCTTATATAGAAGTCCTAGCTATATATAGGCAAAATATTATTATTATAAAAAGCGTTCTTCATAAAAGAAGGATGTTTTGAAAATATGTCATTTTTTCTTCATCTTTTGTTAAAAAAATTGCATTTAAACAGTTTTTTCTTGTAAAAATATTCTTAAAACAATTTCATGTGTATACTCTAATTAAACTTGCACTATCAAAAAATTATTCATTTATACGCTTTTTTAAAATCATGGTTCCGAACGTAGCCAACCAGCATTTTGTTCCTAAACAACATTCATGAGCTTCTTTTTTAGCTGTAGAGTTTAAATAAGTAAAAACCAAAGTGTGATAATTTGCTTACTTAATCTTTTTCTTTTCCAGTCTTATGTAACAATCCGTTCGGGAAGTATCAGCAATTCAAGCACCCGTATCAACAAGATCGAAAATGGCAAAATCTTCCCTTTCGACATCAGCTTAGAGAGCGACAAGGACCGTATGAAGAACAAACGCAAGAATCTCACTCTCGGAAAAAAAATATACGAGTTCTACGGGGCTCCCATCACCAAATTTTGGGGGCATACGGTAAGTCAGATGCCATTTAGTACTAAGACTGACTTCGCTGACTAAAACTGATTGAACAGCATTAGACATTTTTAAAAATAAAACTGTATTTAATGCGTGAGCAGTAGCTTAAACTTTTTAACTTTTGGGGTATTTTGAATGGGTCTTTTATTCTAAAAGGAAAATGAAGTCACATAAATCCTTCGCAATTAGTGTCAGAATCAGAGTTTCCGTACAGTTCTTATATATAAAATTTACATTCACTCACTGGGATATCTGAATGCATGTGTTCATCATACGGCGAGTTTTTCTTCCAGGGCTTGAAACATAAGACGACGATTACTTACTGTATACAAATTTCTCTTCCTACTCATTTTCCGAACAAGAGAAAATGGCGCAGAAAGTTAGACTAGAATAGATAATATGCAAGGTAACAAAAGAATTTAAAAAATATCTTATCTTCAGAGAATTATATACCAGAAAAAAAGCTATTTTCATTGACGTCTTGTTTTACAGCAATTAAAATACAACACCCATTTTAACCACTTGGCAATAAATTTAAAAATTAAAGGATTTTTTTTCCAATTAGGCTCAAAAATGGGTTTCAAATTTTGGTTTAAGTTTTTAGAGAAAAAAATACACTCTAGGTTTATACACGAATCAGCTTACATTCGAAAATATACGGTATACGTCCATTTATTCTTTGATACTTACAATAGAAAAAGCACGCTAAAAAGAGAGTTGATGTATTTTACGTCAGATAAATTTATTTTATACTTTTTAAAATAGAAAATAGCATCACAAAAAAGCAAAATGTATTATTTTCAGAGTCTTAACATATAGTTGAGTAGTGAAATCATTAAAAAATATATATGAATACAATACGTACACACAAAAAAATATTTCTTAAGATTGAAATGTCTTTGTTAAGTGAATCAAGATATATCTGAAAGATATTACAATCCATACGAACCAACGCTTTCGAAACCAAATAACATTTATCTTTTTGCAAGAAATATTGGGTGATTTTTATAACTGACACTATTCAGAGCCACCTGTAGCTTGATCTCACAAAGGAAAAGGCCCTAAATTCGGTATGGAAATAATGACATGGGATATAGGATTCCGTAAAAAACAAAAAATTGCTATAAAAATCACTATTAGAGTTACTTATGTCATTGTACAATACAAAAAGTTTTCAAAAAAAATTCAAAAATTAAATTTAATTTAAGTTTAAGTGTTAAGTTTTATTCACCACAGTTATTTCTCTGGAGAAGAGTTCGACCTCATTCTGCTGGACCGCCATTCTCAGACTACACTATGCATTCTCTGCACAAGATTTCCTACGAACGTATGCAACACATCAAAAGGAATATTCAAACTATCTGTGATATATGTACCAACAATGGTTCCTTGGGATCTTTCAATGGTTAAAATTGTAACACGTGTCTCTGCCTAGGCGAATTGTCTATTTCTTCGAATTTCCCAATCATTCCTTTCAAAACATTAGGTGATAAGGCACCCTTGTGTAACTTCTTACAGGTTCTAAGCTCACAAGGAATTAAGGATGATTAATTCTTTGAGTATTAAGGACGTATATACAATATTTGCTCAAAAAGCATCCGACCTTTGGCTAAAAAAATAGTTTAGTAACTTTGTAGGCTTAGAATCCTAATCAGATTCAAAGTAGGCCCCTTGCGCCTTCACGCACTCTTAACCCAGCATTTCTTCCACTGCCGAAAACATTTCTGGAAGGCTTCTTTTGGAATGGTGTTCAACTCCAACGTCACTTTCTGCCTTATCTCATCTCTACTCTGAAACATGAGATCGTATCAATAGCATTTTCATTTCCGGGAGCAGCCAGAAGTCACAAGAAGCCAGGTTTAGCGTTGAAGTAGGTCCTGTGCAATTTTTCTGTTCCACCGACAGAATCTTGGGAACAAAGTTCGCTGCCACTCTGTTCATGGTCACATAAAATTGAGAACCAGGACTGATTTCATCTCTCTCTTGTTCAGCAGTCTTTCGTACAGTTAAACGACGATCTTTCATTATCAGATTTTAAACTTTTTCAACAACAGCTAAATTTCGAGGGTTTTGTTGCCTTACAGAACGCTAGTCACTCGTTACCACAACGCATGCAGCCTTTTTTTAAGCAGTTAATATATTTATATGACCTCCATAGCATCGTCTCCAAACACTTGCTAAATCTTACGAATTGTTTCACTTAGAAAATCACTAAGCTTTTAACAAAAAGAATTTGATACAGTATCTCTGCTCAAGTCGTTCAGTCATCTTTAGATAAAAGAAAATCCACCGAACACGTATAACAGCATGTCACTCGACTGCCTACAGGAAACGATTGGTCCACTGTGGAACGAAGGAGAAAAATTCAAGCATGAGCGAATTAAGCTGTGCTCATTGGTGCCACTTTAGAATCTCTACAGTGCGCAGGAAAATTCAAGGTCGGATACTTTTTGAACAGACCTTGCATACGTCTGTAAGAAATTATACCTAAAGTGGTATGAAGGTATATATACGTTCTGTGATTTTAGCCTCAGGTGGTAAAGCTGTTTCTGCTCGTCAGCCTCTGAGGTTTTGGAAGGAGGTAAGGCCATCTATTGGCAGCAAAAAGTTTAATTTTGGCCTTAACCTTCAGTAGAAGTGCCATATTAAATATTTTTCCAAAAGTTAGTGAATTTACTATAATCAAAGATGGCGGCTTATCGGCGAAAACGAATGGTTATATCTGATGAAATCGAGAAAATTTTAACAAATAAGCAACTAAGAAATATATTTTCTGATGCAAGCGGCGATGATGAAGGTGGAAACAATCGCCAGAAAAAAGGTTTGGCTCCTGGAGGGGAGAAAACAATGTTAACATTTATTATTGTGCTCGGTGAAATAAATAATTGTTTTATTGTTTTTATAGAAAGTATTCACTTCTTCTAAATGAAAAAGAAATTGAAGAGTCTGTCAAAAAACACTCATTACAGGGATTCATCAACCGGAAAATTAGCCTACCGCTTAAAGGGTTAAGACAGCGTTTCTCAAACTTTCAATATTTGCGATCCAATTTCCAATCATAATTTTCATCACACCCCCCCCCCCCACCCTTCTTACAATAACAATGTATTGAATGCAATAAAAATATACTTTCACGCTATTGCAACAATACGCCTTTAATTATAAACCATACAGACCATCAAGATAAGTATTAAATTTTGTATATGCAAGCTCATGAAAGGCACTAGTAATCATTAAACTTGTTTTTAATTTAGTATTGATAAATTAATTATAAAAAACATTGTGCAGAACTGATAAATTTGTGAGTATATTACATCAGTATAAATGAGTATTTAATTTTCATTACGTCAGAATGTATTTTGCACTGCTTCCTTTCAGTAAATTAATACTTATTTCAAATCATTTATTTTCAACTTTTCAATATGCTCGCGCTCCCCACATAGGGATATAACGCCCCCTAGAGAGCGTGCCTCACCATTTGAGAAACGCTGGGTTAAGATAATACAGCTTTACCAATACTACGCATTCTAGTAATGCATACCGCATATTTACTTGAGCTATATATAATTTCAGATGAAAATATTCTTCGGTCATATCTACGGGACTGTTTTGGTATATGAAAACATACTCAAACTCACTCAGTAGCGCAACAGCCCATAAGGGCCAGGGCTTACTGTGCCCATCCCAGTATACGTGACCATTGGGCGCTGAGGTGCATGAGCAGATGTCCCTATCAGGTGGTCAGTCTGTAGCGAGACCCACAGTGTTTAAGTCAACAAGGAAGCTTGGTACTCATTTATCGACCCATTGTATAGGAAAACATAATTTTTGATTTTGCTTTCGTACCAATGCTTTATGCTGATTCTCGATTTGGAAAGTTACAACAGGGCCATAAATAGGCCTATTGGTAAATTTTTGAATTTTTTTTTTCTATATAAATGTCATTATAAATCTCCATTCCAAGTTAAGTGCCATCGCGATTGTTAGATCGATCTGCAGGGGGGTCTTAATATGTCAGTTTTAAAAAAAATCACCCTACAATTTAACATACAGCTCTTTTACCTTGTATTTTCTAATTATTGTTTCTTACTATGCACCTTTGGTAAGGAACATTAATTATTCCATGTTTAATAGAGAAACTTTAGTAAAAGCTTAAATATTTATATATATATATAAGTGTTGAGAAGAAACTCATTAATCTTACTTGTAAAATAAAATGTTTTAATTAATCTCACAAAAGAACGTTAACAAATTTAAAAATCTTTCAGAGGAAAGAAGGCAGAAGGGAAAAAAGACGTAATCTTTTTTTTATAAATTGTACTAATGCGAGAAAACTAAAACTTTTATTTGTAAAGCATTAATTAAAAAAAGAAATATTTAATTAAAACTAAACAGAGTACTTTCAAACGTTAGTTATTCATTGATCAGTTTGGTAATTAAAAAAACATGTGAGAAAATATCAATATGTACAAGTTCAGACTTAAACTTTATTATTATCGTATCGGAACAATGGTTAATAATTGTCAAGAAAGAAACTGAAATGCTTCATTTTACAAAAAGAATTTCAGAACACATTATCGAAAAATGAATGACATTCACGTAAAATATTTCCGAAATCTAATTAATTTTTTCAATGGCAATATGGATATCGAAAGTATTAATATTCAATTGTAAATTCAGAAAAATAATATCAATGGATCGCACAACATTATTTATATTTCAACAAATTTTCTACCATGTGTATCAAAATATGGGAAAATTAAAGCAAGATCTTGATGTTTATAATTCACCTATGGCCGTTTTATATTCAATTATTTATACTGAAGAGCCATTACAGTATGATTACATGTTTAATATGAAGTAGGTCCATCTTTCGCCCTCAAAACCACCATCGTCTGGCGAGTCCTTGACTCAACAAGATGCTCATAGGCATACCGAGTTATCTGATGCCAGGCTTTCACCATTTGATCAGTCACGTGAAAGGTGGTAATGTGGCAACAAGAATTTAGTTTTCCAGGGGTTCAAGTGTTTGATTGGATTCACGTCAGATAAATTAGACCAATACATGATTTAAAATTCCTCAGAACACTTCCTGATAATCTGTCCCTTGTGATGAGGGGCATTATCTTATCAGTAAATACTGTCATCCATCGGAAATGCTCTAGTCATGACGGGGTACACCTGGTCTGTAATGATATTCACACAGTACCCAGACGTCAGGGATTGCACTATGAGGATGATGGGTCCTAATGTGTCCTACGAAAATATACCTACACTATAATACAGCGTTTCTCAAACTGTGGGGTGCGCGGGGGGCGCGATAACTCTACGAGGGGGGCGCGAGCTTACTGAAAAGTCGAAAACAAAAGATTATAAAAAAATTATTAATTTACTGAAAGTAAACAAACAAAATACTTTCTGGAATAATAAAAATTTAAAATACACATTTACACTGATATAATACATTATTATAATTAATAAAAAAAAATTCTGCAAAAGAGCAGAGGAGGGAGGACAAAATTACATCAGTCTATTGCAGATACGAGATGACTGCGAAATCTGGAAACAGGAAACTGGTTTTCTATGAATCATATTGTTATTTAAAATAGAATGTAACTAAGAAGGAATTGCCTCTTGTGAGGTTTTTTAAGATATAATAATAAGTATGGTAAGATTTTTTTTTCACGGAACTTTCAACTAACAATTTATAGAAAAATGAAAAGAAAACTGAAAATAATATAAACTTTTCAATAAGTAAAGTTAGCAGCACTAAACAAATAAGTGAAAGAATTTAGGGGAATTCCCTACAAGTTCAAAATTACTTTTAACTGAATTGCCATGATTATAGTTATGTTGTCTCCTTTTATATTTATACCTTAAATTCGAGAGAAATTATCTTAAGTTCAACTTGCTTCGTGGTCAGGGCCCCCAGAGCTTGAGGGCCCCGGTGCATGGCACCGCCTAGCCCATTGGTAGCTACGCTACTGTATAATTCAGAATAGCGAGATCTAGCTATACGGAAAAGATGTTCAGATACAGATTAGGGGAGAAACTAAATAAAAAACTAATTTTTAATGCTAAGTTCTTCTATAAGAGGAATCGAGTTTATGTTTTTGAGCTTTTTTATGGTAAAAAGTCAAAGTAATTTTTATTAAAGAAAAACAGGTATTTTTATACTTATTAACATTTATTGCAATAAAAAGGACACTTACTAAACAGTTACGGGAAAAAACATTTAACAGCTTCTTAATATTAAATATTTAAAAACCTACTGTCGAAATAATAGCGCATGATAAAGCGAAAGACCAAAAAAGCTTGGATCAAACTGATTCCGGGGTATTGATAGAGAGAGCTGGTGTTATGAAATGTTACTATGTACATTGTACTATACACTAATCAGAACTCTTTGAGTTATTTATATTGTTGAAAAATAATTTTATTTCGAATTTAAAATTATATTCAACCAAAATTGGGTTTTCTTCCATTTTTGAATAAATGATTTTGAAGTTTTTTTAAAATTATTTTTCTTGTAATCTCCTTACCTTAGAACATCTTTTCAGCATAGTTAGGTTCCGATTAATAATAATACTTAAAGGACAGTCTTATAATAATCGAAAAAATCAATTAAGTTGGTAAAAATAAAAAAGAAAGAAGAAAATTCTGATCAATTTAATAATTTCAAATCGTTTTTAATATTATTCTTGTGTACTGCTAGCTGAAATATCTCCTGCTGCTTCATCAATGGTCCTCAAGTACTTCTACAGTAATGTTGATTAAAATGAACTGCCAAATAAAAAAAAGACAATACTTTGAAGCAATATTCTGATTTCAGTAAAATAGTAAAGAATTGATTGAGAAATGTACTTATTCACAGAAAAGCTTAAAATGTACTCAAAAACTTCTTTTTAGTACTACACATTAAATAGTAATCTAAAATACCAATGCTGCATGATTTAACTTTTTTCTTGTTGTACAAAAAGAATTCTTAACTTTTCAATTACAGATTACATCAAAAATCAATTTAGTTGTAAGAAGATAAATTACTTTCTTTCCTGAAGTAAATTCGATTTTCATTCTTCAAACCATAAATGATGTAAAGAATTTCCATTTATTAAATTTAAAGGTTTTATTTTTTTTTTCTCGTTTGAATTAATTTTTTTTTATTCACAACGCCAGAGGCTTTAAAATCGTTTGATCGTATTATTTTTATATACTTTGCATTTATCTAAGAGTATGCTTTATTTCCTTTTTATTTTGTAATAATTTATTTCATTGTTTAGTTTTATTGGGGATTTATGTTAATTTTAATAATAAAGAAAGATATATCCTGAATTAATTTGAAAAAAAATTGCTAATTTTCTTTTTAACATGAAACTTGTCCATCCATTTGATTTCAAAATTTTTGTATAGTCATACTGTCGTGCGAGAGGATAAAACTTTTTTTAAAATAAAAATGCTTTTAAAACGTTGAGTTGATTAAAATAAAGCTCACATAAAAATAATTACAATTTTTTATGTATGCTTTTGATAGATTATTATCTTTATTCGAATATCCAGCAGGTTTTTGTATTTAAAAACAAACATTACAAGTAAAGTTAAATAGAAATAAATGTTTTTAAAAAAATTAGGTCAACACTTTTCTCACATTAGCATCTGTTGGATCCAAGCATTTACTTCTTTTTTCATTTGTCACGCGTTTCTATTAATGTAATATATCTGGCATCAGATTTGTTTTGTTAGGATTATTCGCGATATGTTTTTATTCGGATCGCGATTAGTGGAATACAGTGAGTTATGTTGAAACGTTGTTCTTGTAGAATTCTTAATGCTGCAATTCTTGTTTTGTCGAAGTTCTATTATAATGATTTATTCGAAACTATTCCTTCCTGTTCTTAAATTCGTTAGTTCAACATTTTTTTAATTTTATGGTCCGCTAATTCTGTTTAAATTCGAATTTGTAACCACACATCTTTTAAGTGAAATAATGCTGGAAACCACATTGATACTGATTTGAAATAGATTTTACGAATGTTATTTGCTAATAATATTCTTCAAAAACAAAACTGTACCTATCGAGTATTGAGTTCTATAAAAATTTTAAAATAATGAAATATTTCGCACTTGTTGTATCTATTCCATTGTAAATTTCTGTATAAAATAAACCCAATGAAAGAATTAAACAATTTTCATGCTGAACTTTTTCTAAGTCTGAAAATGTATTTCATGATGGAATAAATTTTATAAATTGATCAAAAGATCGATAATGAGGGACAGAAAAGCCATCTTCCATTTATCATATTTCAAAATGTTAAGCACAATTGAATTGAAGTAACTTGAATTTAATTTATTATGTCTGATATTTACTAACTAGTTAATAATGCAATGTCATTTTTATGAAATTTTTATTATTCGTACCTGCTTAAATCTAGAGTATTGAATGTATTTGTGTGAATGCAAAATTGTGTTCTATAAAATACAAAAAAGGAAGAACATTGCTTAATTACTTTGGTTATTGTTTACATTTGTTAGATGAAGCAACTCACTGGAAAGTATTTTTATATTAACTGTTTTGGTTCATCCTAGGATTTCAAATATTTAAGAAGATTGAAAGATATTTTCTTAAATTGTATCAAAAATGCAAGTAGACATAAATTTACTTTGTCTTTTTGCTCTTTTCAAAACACTATTCAATCAATAAATACAATAGTTTAGATCAAGGGTGGCGAACCCTTATGGATCAACGTGCCATTTTTTTCTAAAGAAATATTTAATGAGGTATAGACGTGCCGTCAAAAATTTTGACTTGTGATTATTGGGAAAATATAATAAAACTAAATACTAACAACTCAAAAATCTTTATTTGCTACGAAAAAATACATTTTGTACTTTATAGTAGTAAATGTTTTAGTTATACGTGTAATTCAAATTATGTAAAGTAACATTAGCGGGATTTCTGCTATTGTAGAGATTAGATGACAAATAACTTATATTAGGATTGTAAGATGTAACTCTTTTAGTAGAATGCATGCTAAATTAGAGTCATCTACCAAACGATTTCTAAGCGAGTTTTTAATATTATTCATCTCTGAAAATGATGAATCATAGGTGTTGGTAGAACAAAATATGGTTAAAACAGCTTAGTCCAGCTTCTTCAAACAGTTAAATGTATTTGGAATCGAATTCCTTGTTTCCAAAACTTCATTACAAGCATTTTTATTTACTCTGTTTGTTAATCTTTCTGTGTTTCAATCAACTCCAACTTTTTCCTTTGTGAAACCGCCCCCCTAAGGTGACCGTTTCTTTGATTATCCGCGTGAGCTAGAGGTGTAGTATTTACAAAAGGAACAGACATTTTTTTATTCTTGATATGACTTTATTAAGAATATTACTTAAACCTCTAACAAATTAGATAATATTATTTATGAGAGAATCTACTATGAACAAACACACAATAATAGTTATACCGAATCGCGTAAGTTGGACCACTACCAATATCTAACTCGCCTAATCTCACTTCTAATAATATTACAAGTCCTAATATCAAATAGTCAATCCTACCTTAATCCGATCGTAGCTTCAATCCTATGAAGAGGCGTCTGGGCGCGCGTGCAATGGTATGCACCTTGACCTAATGGCTTAATCTTCAAGGTAACTTCTACTGGCTGTCAATTCACGCTTGTATCAATCTCTCACATAACATTCCCCAAATTTCCATACGACTAACTAAAACTTCTGTTATTTAAAAGCTATCTCATTTGCATTCCAGCTTCACGTTTCACTTCTTGGGTTTTGGTTGGAAAAGAGTTACCATTAATCTTGGCCCCAAAAGAACCCAGAGGACATGTTAAAGAAAAGACGCGTGAGCCCGTCATACCTTGTTTAAATAAATCTTTGAATCCATATTAAACTCTCTCTAGACTGAAAATCAATCAGTCGCATTTCAAGTATTTCAATTTCCAATCAATAAAATTGGGACAACTTCAGTTTTTTAAATGAAGTCACATCAGGGTACATAAGAAACTTGAGGAGTTTGGATAGTTCTTTGAATTGAGAAAATCTCGCTGGAAACTGCAACCGATCACTCGTAACTGCAACCGATGTTCATAATACTTCATATTGTACTTAGCTATTTTGAATTAAAATGCAAACCGTTTTGATCGGTGGAGTGCCCAAAATATTGTGTCACGTGCCGTCAATGGCACGTGTGCCATTGGTTCGCCATCCCTGGTTTAGATGGAAGAATATAGCATCGAATAGATCAAAATGGTGTAAGCTGACTGAGACAACTTTGGCCAGTAACTGAATGTAGTGCTTGGAAAGAAGATAAAGAAATACAATAATTTTGGACCTCATTAGAAAGACCGTACGTTTGTCATAAGTTCGTAAATTGAAAATAGGTGTCGAATAAAAATCATTGAAAGAACATTCTAACATAATTGCAAGCAATTCGAATATTAAAATACTGTTGAATTAGGTTGGATCGTGGTTAAATGGAGAAAAAGGTTATTAATAACACTGGTCAACATGATTTTTTTCTCATGAGTACCAATAGTTGTACTTAATGTAGTTTTTTATCGTGTTTGCAAATATGTATTCGGAATTTCTCCATCACCCACAGTTTTTTTTTAAATTTTAATTTCAATTAATGTATTTAAATATTTTTTTAATAAACGACCATTTGTCCATTGTAAAATAAAAGCTCCTAGAGCATTGTAAATGTGACGGAACCACATGATCTAACTCAAATGGTATCATTGCTACTGTTGTGCAAGTTCAGACATGTACAGGCACTTTGGCACCAGACACAACAGACAGGCATAGACATGGTCTAGACTAGCATGCATTCATTAGAACGATGTCAGTTGTGAGATAGTAGTGAACCAGTAAACACGTAATTGTGAGTGCTTTGAGTCTGGATTGCTGTATGTTACGTATTTACAAATTTATTTCTTTTAATTTGTTGTTAGTTACAAAATGCATAGAACTTATTTAAATCATCATAACAACTTTTGTTATATATGTTGTTAAGTGACGCTAAAGTCCCAAAGTCGAAACCTTACTCCATTAGTAAAAAAGTGTTATGAACTTTATTTTGGGTGTAAAGTGGGGGACCAAACAAGGATATGGGCCCCACATATCTGTTGCTTATCGTGCGCTAGGCTTCTCACTGCATGGAAGAATGGCACACGCTACATGCCATTTGCTATCCCTATGATTGCCCCCTGAGGGAACCCAAAGATCACTCCTCTGAATATTTCTGCTTAACAAACATTAAAAGGATTACGCGTCAAAATCAAAACATACAGTAGTGTACCCTGACTTGCAATCTGCAATGAGACCAGTTCCACACATGGAAGAAATGCCCATACCAAAGCCTCCAGAACATGTGACATTAGATGAAGAGAGCTCAGATTCCGATAGAAGTAAGGAAGAAGAAGAAACAGTTTGTGGTGATACAACTTTTGAACCAAGCTGTTCATCTGAGCCTCATTTATTGACTCAAGAAGATCTTAACGATCTCATACGAGATTTAAAGTTATCCAAAAAACAGTCTGAAATGCTTGGTTCCCGGCTAAAAGGATGGAATCTTCTTCAAAAGAATACAGATATGCACTTATCGTAGTCGTCATTCTCAATGTAAAGACTATTTTTCAGAAGAAAATTGCTTAGTGTTTTGTAATGACATTTCTTCTCTTATGGAGACATACGGTATTGAACATAACCCTATATAGAATGGCGCTTGTTCATTGATTCCTCCAAAGCAAGTTTAAAAGCAGTGTTTCTGTATAATGGAGTCCACGTCACTTGACCATGGTTCAAAATTACGTGGTCCGTCGCCAAAAGCCCTCGAGTAGCTGAACAGTGCGACGTTAATATTCAATCAATCAATCTGCATAATGGAAATAAATTCCCATCAATACCTGTGGCTCACTCTGCTAGTAGAAAGAGATATATGAAAACTTTATATTCATATTGGCAAAACTTCAATATGCAGTGTATGAATGGAATATTTGTGGGGATTTGAGGGTAACTGCACTTATTCTTGGGATGCAGCTTGGTTACACAAATTACTGTTGTTTTTTGTGTCTTTGGGATAGTAGGGACAGAAAAAACCATTACATCAAAAAAGAATGGTCTAAACGCGCATCATTCATTCCTGGACAGAAAAATGTGAAACATGACGCATTGTGTAATCCTAAAAATGTGTATCTACCTCCGTTACATATCAAACTAGGATTAATGAAGAATTTCGTGAAAGCCGTGGGCAATACCTCTGGTTTCATGTACTTAAAACAGAAGTTGCCTAAAATTAGTGAAACAAAAATTAAAGAATGGATGTTTGTGGGTCCACAAATACGATCACTAATGCATGATGAGAAGTTTGAGGAACTATTAAATCCATTGGAGAAAGCAGCTTGGCAACCATTCAAAAGTGTAACTCACTGTGTTTTGGGAAATCTAAAGGCGGAAAATTACCGTGATATTGTTCATGATCTTATAACATCTTATAAAAATTTGGGCTGTAATATGTCCTTAAAAATACACTTCCTGCACTCACATTTAGATTTCTTCCCGAAAAATCTTGGTGCAGTGAGCGATGAGAGCGGGGAACGCTTTCATCAGGAGATTTCAGCGATAGAAAAGAGATATCAAGGCAAATGGAATGCTAATATGCTGGCCGATTATTGTTGGACTATCAAGAGGGATACTCCACAGGCGAAATATAAAAGAAAATCGTGATTTCTTAATTTCTAGGTGAGCCTGAATGTTCGAATATTGTGTACTTAAGAATGTAGAAAATATTAAAGTGTTTCAAATTATAAATGCCTGTCTCTCGAAAACCTTGCGTGATGAAGAAAAATTGATATCCTATTTGAATTCAGGAGAAGAAATACTATCAGAATCACATATTTTTCTTTCTGAGACAAAAAAATGTTTCTTTTTTGTTGCCCAGTGTAATCGGAACCTACCTATGAGGAAAAGATATACTTTAGTATGAAGATAAGAAAGAAAATAATTAATGAATAATAATTTTAAAATGTATTGCCACAAATGCATAGAAAATTTCAAAAAAAAAATGGAAAATGCTTAATTTTAGTAAGTTGATTTTATGACTAAAAAAATTGCTTTTCCTCAATATAAATAACAAAAAGAGACGATGATTAATGAGTAATGAATGTAATGCGACGTATATTGCAATATTTTAAAGCCTCAACTTTTTCTGTTCGTACCATCGAGTCTGTTCTATCCGTCTTCCCCTTTATCATGCACTGTAATTACAACAGTAGGCTTATTTTAAAATGTAATACTAAATTATCTATTAAATTTATACCTGATGTTTTTTCTTGTAACTATTTAGTAAGGGAGCTCTCATCGCAATAAATGTTAAAATGTATTAAAACGGTTTTTTTTTTAAAAAAAAATTTTCCCTTTATTTACATATTAGAGAACATCTTTTCCGTATAGGTAGATTTTAAAATTCTGTAGAAAAAGAAAGTTTCAACCCACCTTACTCTATAAGCTTAGTAAATTATCATTGCATCACATTTTCAACTCAAAATTTACTATTAAAAACAATGCTTGAATGTTTTGATTTAAATGTCGAACACATTAATGATATTTTTATTTTGAAAATTCAAGTAGGATTGCTATAAAAACAATTCTGTTGTAAGTTGTCTTTCCCTTGGCTACTTGCCATTTCGTTCTTCTCTAAAAGGCAATAAAAGCTTTAAGTGCCTTTACTTTTTGCACTCCCCGAGAGAAAAGCATAATCAATGGTTCTAAGCACATACAAGATATTCCTGAGAGAATCACAGAGATCGTGTCTTCGAAAAAGCCATTTAAGAAAACGGCCAACCGTTCATGTTTATGGGAAAATAATAATTCTCAAGAAAGTAAAATAAATCTCATGATATTTTGTTACTAAATTCACTTTTATAGTAGATTTGCTTAAAGTCTCCCCCTACTTTCAATATAATAGAAAGTAATCTTTAAAAATTACGTCAATTATATATAATTCTAGTATTTGGTTTCAATATACCATGCATTTTAATCCTTTTATTTGCATTTCTTTTAATTTAAGTCTTAAATCGTAATGCAGAATTTTGCAACGACATAATAAAAGAAAACACATAAGGTACAGATTGTATAAATACGATAAAATACACATTTATTACTCCGAGTGTATACTTACAGCAAGACACTAAAATAAATCATTAATTAACTGAATCACGTATCACTTAGCACTGATCATGTAACACTTATATTTTAACCACAATTTAAGTAACTGTTCGAAATCAATGAATTCCAAATGCAAAAAAGGAAAATATTGTTGCAAATTTGCTTAATGGAAAAACACCAGTGACTCTATTTGAACTATAACAGATTAACTAATGGTCAAGGACGAACAAACGACTACACGAAGACAAATCGGCATATACACAAAGAAATATTATATGATTATTTACACTAATACTATACGCACTCGTTATAAACAAGTTTTACAGTGCTCGTTATAAACAGCAAAACGCCTCTCTAAACCAATTCCACTAGCAGGAGCTCTGGCAGATAAAATCTCTGTCTTGCCGCAGTCAACGCACAAGCAGATTCTGATCTTAACTGTCCTTCTTCTGAATTGCACCGACCTTTATATAGTCTCATGAAAATTTCTAGAAGAGTCTTCCCTAGAGATTTCTCGATGATACCTTGGCGATATCATATCTTCACCAAGGGTTGCCACTCTGGTTATATCTTAAAAGGTTGCCGAAATTTCCTTTTCACGTTGACCTTGGGAAACAAGCTTTGCCAGGAAAGTGTTGCCTTAAGGAAAGTGTTGCTGCAGCTTACTTTTTGTTTTTATTTGATATTAGTAATAGTTCGACTGCGGATTCAATCTCTGTCCAACTCAGTGGATTTTCGTGATGCAGAAAATTCACAGCATCCATGTCTTATGATTATGCTGCATATTAAAGATCCCTAGAGTGCCTGTTTGGCTTGGGTGCCGTCGGCAAAATTAAATTCCTTTTACCATTTTGCATCATCAGAGCTCAAGTGCCTCCCTCTGGGAAGGAAACTAAGCGTCAAAATTACATTGCGGTGATTGTTATTCCACCTATACGGTGCCGCAATAAAAAGCGATCCCAGCTCCCAGGAAATGAACAAGGTTTGCAATGGTAAATACCAAAATGTATTGACTAACGAGCCTCTTTTACGATAACCGACTACGTTCGGAACCTTTAAAATAGCGCATAAAAGGATAATTTTCATGATATTTAGTGTCACTTAGATTAGAATACATGTATAAAATTGTTTCAATGACATTTTGACAAAAAAAATTAATTAAATACAATATTTTGGCAAAAAATTAACTCAGAATAACCTTTTTTCAAAATGTTCTCCTTTTATGAAAAATGCTTCCATTATAATAATATTTTGCCTGTATATCGCTCAAACCTCTGTACAGAGGCTCAACTATGATTTTTGAAAAATACACATTATTTTCAGAGTTACAACCCATTGAAATAATTATCGTCCTTTTTTTCTTAAAATTTCTACCCTCTGTTGTCGTAAAACAGGGATAAACCCACTTCTAAGTTATATATTTCAAAAATTCTAGTTCAACCTCTGTACAGAGGTCTCAGTTATATATAGGCAAAATATTATCATAATAGAAGCATTTTTTGCAAAAGGAGAATATTTTGAAAATGGGTCATTCTATGTTCATTTTTTGTCAAAATATTGTACTTAAATAATTTTTTATTGTAATATTATTCTTAAAAAAATTTTATATACATTTTCTAATCTCTAAGTAACACTAAATATCATAAATTTTATCCATTTATACGCTTTTGCAAAACCACGGTTCCGAACGTAGTCGGATACCTTAAAAAAATATCAGTTGTATACTTTAGTGTACCGTTATCTTAGAAGAAACATGAAATTCTATTTCAAATAGCTTGACATGTTTAAAAAGTAGTTAACAAAAAATTACAGACATACTGACTTCATACCATCGTAATCAAAATATATGAAAATTTGAATTCAATTTTCTTATGTGATGGTAATGGTAGATCTTGATACTTCTATGCTAATAACATTTAGATACAAAATGTTTTTATTTTATTTCAATTTTAAATGGTTCTCCATTGGGTGTTCAAAATTACTTTCTAAAGTATTTCTTAAAAAAATTCATTTTAGTTTATTTTGTTTGAAATATTACATAAAAGTTTACTGCATCTTTCTGTATTATAAAACTATTATTTTTATTGCTAATTTTAACTTTATTTGAATTCAAAAAACGATAGGAATGTAAAAAAATACAGTACAAATATACTGAAAAAAATGAGGTCAAATATTTATAACTTAGAAATAAGTATATGAATTAAAATTTTTTATTTATACATACCATTTAATATATTAAAATATGTATTTTTAATTATATTCTCACAGTATGAAACTAGTTCATAATAAGGATTTTAATTGGTGAATAATCATTATTTGCTCTTGATATGTTATTATTTTTCTGAATGTACTAAGATTTATATTTGATTAATGTAAGATTGCGATTTCAGCAAATGTATTAAATTTAAAAACTGCTTAAAAATTTAATTAAAATATTCTCGTATTGTTTAAGATGTATTTTTCATAGTACGAAGTGTTCAATTATTTTGCTATAATTATTCTAGCATTAAAATTTATTCAGAGGAATTATATAAAGAATTATCAAATTATGTGGGTAAATAGATTTATGATTAATAAGAGGTTTGAAATGTAAATTTAAGTCATATCATAAACGCATTGTGATTTTAATTTTAATTTAAATATGAAATTACACACAAATTTCATTTTTGTTCTTGTAATTTTTTAATTTTTAGATGGCTTATGCAGTGTTTCTGGTGTTTTTCACATTTGTGGTTTTAGTGCGAATGGGACGTCAAATGTCGTGGCAAGAAGCTTATGTTACCTCTTACATTTGCACTCTCGGTTTAGAGAAAATTAGAGAGGTAAGTTTTCCTAAAGCTAACAACTTTAAATTTCTGAAAAATGTACAATGTCTAGCAGAGATCGGCAACCTTAAAGTTGCATGGTGTCCCAAACCCATCTAATGAATATGATTCAGAATTCTCCGTAATAGGAAATATTTGAAACAATTCTATTCCCGTGGAAATGTCTACAGAATTAGGGAATAGGATAGTCAAAAAAATACAGATTTAGTTCTATTATATATTAATTATGTATATTATTTGAAGATAATTATTAACATAAAAATAAACAACATAAAACATAACTGTTTCTTCAACATAAGTAAAAAAAATTAAATCTGTACACTTATTATATACTTTTAAAAGATATTTTTATTAAAATCATCAATAAACACACAACATAAAATACATTCTTCAATACAGTTAAATAAAAAAAATAATGTTTTAATGCGAACTTTATCCCTACGTTGCTCGAATTCATATTGTAATATCAGGGATATACTTTGTGATTTTCATTTTGACACGATTCTGAATGCTGAGTCATTAAACTTCTTTGTGGACTCAAAATAAATTTCATATGAGAATATCACATAGACCAAAGACACACCACCATAGTAGAACCAAAAGCGTAAATTAGAGTGCACGTAATTTTCAAACAATTAAATCGCTCCGGCAATGACATACTGCAATTTAAAATAGCTGTCGATTTATCGATAGATTTATCTTCCAGTTCTTTTCATAATTACGTAAATTTTGCTTTCAATAATCCTGAAGATTTTTTTTTTCACGACGCAGCAATGAGTGATGTTTCATTTTACAAGTATTACACAATTGTTTGATTTGAATTGAATATTTAACTCTAAGAATGAGTACATATATAAACAGAGGATGCTGTTTTTTTAAATAAATCACTCCAGGGCCGGCTCTAGCAGTTTTGCCGCCCCGGACAAATATGGGAAATGCCACTCCTCTCTCCAATGCCGTTTCCCCCTCTCTCTCTCTCTCTCTCTCTCTATATATATATATATATTTTATTTTATGTCTTAAGAAAATTCATAATAATTCGAAATTAAGAACATAATTACTTATTATTTCAAACGAGTGAAATGAAAGAGAAAGAATCATTTATTTAAGCAGGCCAATTTCTTCGGACATTCCCACTTTTAACTTATAGTAACTACACTCAACTAAAATAAAACATCTCTTGTGGCTCTCTATCTACCAAAACCTCTTATTACCCTTGTCCCTTTTGTGGATAGCTGAAACCGGGCATCGTAAGGTTGAAAGGAATGTCCGTTGTGACCTCACTCCGGGATGGGGAGAAAGTTACTAGTGAAAGATATGTAAACATATTAAGTTTCATGCTTTAACATATACTTCGGCTTCGAACCCTTCAAGTTTCAACATAAAAGAAAACTGTCGTTAAATATACAGAGTACAAAATAAAAAAATAAGATACGTTAAATGAAATACCAAATTCACACCCAATAATATTTCAGAAAATATTTCTAATTTTTTGTAACAAAAACAGATATATTTTTCAAATTTGATCCAAATGCCGCCCCTGACAGGGGTCCGGTTTATCCGGCCCTAGAGCAGCCCCTGATCACTCAAACTATACACAAGCAGGTTCGGAAGAATCGCTTTATGCCAAAAAACATTGAAAATAAGAAATAGCCTTTAAATAAAAATGCGTGACGCGTCTTGAAAAAAGAAAGAGCGCGTTTTAATTTTATCTTCTAACTTTGTAGAGTTCCACTGATAATTAATTGCGTTGCGTGTTACAGGTGGCACGCGTGCCATAGATTGCCAACCCATGGTCTAGCATTTTACTAAACAAGATGAAAAAATATTCAAATAAATGTTATTTTAATTCAAAAATATTTTGTATTCATGAATTTTCCTTCTTGAAAATTTGCTATTTTTAATTTTGCTTATTTTCTAAGAACCGTTTGGTTTACATTTAATCCAATAGATGGCAGCATCTGTTGTACAGTTCATTTCTTCTGTTTTTCGTTTAAACATGCTTATTGTAATTTCAAGGATGCTTAAGCCAAAATTAATTTCTAATTAAAAGAAAATATCAATTTAAATTTTTTTGTTATCTTATTGGTAAAAATTTGTAATAATATATTTAAATTTAAAATTTATTTATTAAAAATCTAAACGACATTTCAAGTTTCTCATTTAATCTGCAGTCTTCAAAAATTATTTTGAATACAGTTTTGAAGTATTCTTTTTATACACCCAATTTCAATATTTTAAATAAATGGTTAAAATTTTTCTATTATTCTACGTTAAAATAAGTTTGTGTTGTTCTAATTTTGCTCCTTAAAATGAGATTTAAGTAAATTTTAGTCTGATAGATGGCAGCACGTATGTAGTGTGATTAGTACAACATAAATCTCAAAAATAGTTCAGCAATAGAGTTAACGACAGAGAAAGTTACGAAAGTGTAATGAATAAATTTGAGTATAATGCTAAATTTCAAAGCAAAAGATTTTAATACTATTCTATTCATTCATAAAACCATTTATATTATTGAATGTAAATGATTCAGATTTTATTTATACATCTTTAACATTGCATAATTTTTATAATTGTTCTTCATTCCTGCTTCAAAAACTTTGTAAGAAATAATTGCAAACCAGTGGCGTACGCTGACTTCAAAGTATAATCTTTACGATAAAAATTTAAAGTCTATTCGTCTGTGAGGAAGGAGCAAGCCTGTCTTAACACCAAAATACACACTAATGTGCGCCGCTGTGACAAACTCTCATCATATCAAAGTTATCAACATACTATAACATTTAACTAAAAATAATTATTACTTCCTCAGATTGTCGCATCGGAACCTGTGAATTTTGCTCAAAAGCTTGCTGTGTGGGTAGAGAAAAAATGGAACCCGTGTGATCTTGCAGTCATCATCTTCTTTCTGGTGGGAATGTCTCTCAGACTAAATCCAGCAACGCAGGACTATGGGAGGGTCATCTACTGTCTAGACATCATGTACTGGTATATACGTTCCCTAGATTTCCTTAGTGTCAACAAGTACTTAGGTCCTTATGTTACAATGATAGGGAAAATGGTGAGTATGTGAAAAAAAAATTGTGTTTTTCTTTTTCTCAAACCATTCATAATCATTTATAAAAATACATATATACCTTGAATTTTGTATTGAAATTTGATAAAGTTTCACATGTGTAATATAAAGCACTAAGTGTGTGTATATTAATTTAATAAGATATTTTATCATATACTGGGTTTGTTTTCCTCGTAATCAAATCATTTCATCATATGAATCTCGCATCAGTTGTGTAAATCATTATGTATGTTTGTATGCTAAACGTAATACTTTAGTACGACCAATATATTCATGAACCAATTTCTCCAATTTGTTATAAAACGCATCGAAATTTTTAAGTGGTGAATCCGAACCTTTTATAAAGCGTGTTAGAAGCATTATAAATCCCTTGCACATCAAATCATGTGTGACCTATTCCTTGAATGTTAAACATGCATGATTATGCAACATTAAGTTTATTATTAAGTTTGACTTAAAAATATTTTTTTTGTTAGTTTTAAATTGCCCTTAAGGTAAATTATAACAAAAGAAACCTAGGTGTTTACAGGGATGTCTTAATGCAAGTACAACAGGGCCCAGGACCTCGACATTGGTGTGGCTCCGTCTTGTTCGCTCGACCTTGGAAAGATCATGATCCAAATAATTTTAATGGTTAAATGTTGTTCCCGGACATGGGAACAGTGCGTAGCTACCAATGGGCTAAACCAGGGGTACTCAACCTTTTTTTCTGCCGGACCGCATACACATATCAGCTTTTTCACGCGGGCCGCATACATATCATGGCTATTTCCCGCAATCCGTAACGTGAGGAATGCTTTTAGACCAAGATAATACGAAAAATTTAAAATGTGGAAAATTGATAAAAATATTAAAACTCCTATTTCTCTTTCATTTTAATTACTATTTTTTATTTTAGTCACTGAATTTTTCTAAATTGGAAGCATTTAAAAATCGCTCCTTCAAAATTTCTGCATCAGTAAACGGTTTCGCACGATTACCAATAATATAACAAATTTCATGGGTGCCTTTGTTACCGCTGCGACATTACCCCAGACAAAACACTTTTCTGTTGTTGCAAAGATTATTCAAGAAAGTCTGTTTATTACCTCTTGAAATAGATCTTCGAGGAAAAGTATCATTGAACGATTCCTGTTTATTGGTATTTTTTAAATACAACACTTTTGTGACAAATCAAACAAATACTGATCCACATGCCTGTTTTTCACTACAAAATAGTCAACTTCCCAATCATCTTGAAACAGCCTATTTTCTTCGAATATTTTTCTCTTGCAAGATATGATAGATAGTTAAAAATTAGTTCCACTCATAAAATGGTCACTAAACTCCACTGTTGTCTATTATCACTAATCAGAAAGAAAAAATATCAACTTGCACCTATACGACATCAAAGCAAAAAGCAAAGTTGATATATTTGATTTCTTAATAAAAAATTTCTAACCAAATTTTTCATAAATAAATGAATTTCTCAGAGCAATGGGCCATGACCGGGCCACTTAAAAAGACCCGGTGGGCCGCAGGTTGAGTATCGTTGGGCTAGGCAGTGCCATGCATCGGAGCCCCCAAGCTCAAGGGGCCCTCGGACCCTGACTACCAAGCAAGCCGAACTAGTGAGAATTTCTCCCACATTTAAGATATAACTATAAAAAGTTGCAACACAACTATAATCAAGGACACTGCGTTGAAAGTAGTTTCGAACTCATAGGGAATTCCCCTAAATTAATTCCGTTGTTTGTATAATGTTGCGAAATTTACTTATTGAAAGTTTATACTACTATTTTTAATAACTTTTTTTCATTTTTCTGTGAGCTGTAACTTGAAAACAAACTTCAAGTTCCAAGAAAAATTTTACCATACTTATTATTACATCATAAAAAACCTACACTGGAAGCAATTCCTTCCTGGTTACATTCTTTTTTTTAATAACGCGATCTGATTCATAATAAGCTAGTTTCCTGCTTAAGTATTTTGCCATCTTCTCGTATCTGCACTAGATTGATGTAATTTTGTCCCCCCCCCCTCCCCTCTCCTCTTTTGCAGAAGTGTTTTTTTTTTAAATAATTATAATAACATTTTATTTTATTTTCTTGTTCATGCTTACCTTTTGTATCATTTCGAGTCTTATCTCGGTGGGCCATTTTGTAGCTCTAAACTGTCTGGTGGGAGAATTCGATCTTCCCAAATAAAATAAATATGTAACCCAAACAGTGTTTTGTAGCGTAGCATTACTTTTATTCCCTTTTTTTTTTTCTGTGCACCAGGGCCTTTTGATACCTAACTACGCCACTATATGGAAATAACATTCCACCATTAAAATTATTAAATTATTAATTAAAATAAAAACTGTAAGAATTTCGAACTATATGTCAACGGGCAACAGTGACAAGTTTGTATTATTATATGGTAACCGTCATCCATGTCTACGCCTAAGCCTACCACCATACACCATCATTACTCATTTAATCGAAAGATAGCAGTCGGTTGAGCTAGTTTGTGCCTAGATTTGTGAGATTGTGAGTCATCCACATTTATTTGTTTCAGATTACCATTTGTATTAGACAACGTATGTTGTATACTATCTACTTTTAAGGGTCACACATGGTATCTTCTTTTGCATAGGGACCCAGGGCCTCAAGAATTCTTCAGACGTTCCTGAGTATTGATTTCTAAACACCTTGATATAGATGGAGAAGCAGACAATGCTGCCAGATAAATTGCAAAGGTGTTTTGGGCTTAGTGAATTTGAGTTTTAATATATCAAAAATATGTATATCTCAGTGTATATAATGATACATGCGTTATATAACCTTTGTCAGCATGTAAAATAAATTTGGATATCAGCATGAAATCGCGACGAGCAACCCTCCAATATCATCTGGTCGATATTAAAATAAATGCGATTAATACAGCAACAACTCCCAATTGAGAATCAGAAAACATGAGAACCGAAGCTATTAAGCAAAACATTTTTATGCATTTAATACTATACTTCTTGGACAGATAATTTTTTTTCTTGCCCAGTTGGACAGATTGTTTATCTACGAATCCACTAATAAACAGTGATTCCTCGCAAAGCAGCAGAAACTGTTAAACTTCCATTAATTTTTTTATATTTTGTTTCAGATAATTTAGTATACATTTTTCTCATTCTTTTATTTGCTGTAAACAGATCTAAGAAAATTCCTTTAAGCAAATGAATTATCGCGTACTCGTATGTTTATTTAAGAAAGCATCATAATTCATGGGGGGAACAACTACAATGGAAAGCTAAAAGACGTATCTTTCACTTAATCTATGATCTTTCAGAAAATTCTGTGTTTTACACTCCAAGAAGATTAATAAAAATTTAAAGGATACTGAAGGTAAAGAAATTGAGTTCTCTCCCCCCTTCCCTCGAATTTTGGAGTAAAATCAACTAGAGATTACTTAATAATACTTAATGCATATAGAATTAAACTTTATCGTTGGAAACCTTATTTTTTACATCAAGAATAAACTATATGTAGCTAAAATATGTTGAAAATCTTTATATGTGTAACTTAAATTAAACTGAATTATACAGTTTTAAAACAATTCAACTGGACTTGGAATAAACTTGAATTACAAAATCTATTACAGGTCATCGACATGATTTACTTCGTGGTTCTGTTGCTGGTGGTATTAATGAGTTACGGAGTGGCCAGACAGGGCATACTAAATCCAGACGAAGAACCATCCTGGGTGTTAGTGAAAAGTATATTTTATATGCCTTACTTCATGCTTTATGGAGAAGTGTTTGCGGATCGAATTGATCGTAAGTATCACTCTAAACTGTTTCTAACTTTGAATTTTATTACATGAATATTGCACATATTGTTGTAAAGAATGTGATAAATATGCGATGGTCTCCACTGAAAGGCTGTCTTCCTGTTAAGCAATTAATGATTTTCCAAAAGTCCGTTAGTGCCTCACAGGAAAGTATTTTTGACCCTACTTTGGTCAAACCGGCAGTTTTCAAGCCTATATCTAATTTCTAAGTCCACCCTACGAGGTATGACAAGGGAATAATGGACTAATAGTAATCTCAGCTACGTCCAACAGAAATCATTCTGTATCCGTGTCTTCCCTTGAAGGCGTGGCATAACCCGCCTTTAAAGAGACAAAAAGGAGAAACCATTGACTCACTCTCAGACCAGACCAGATCAGAATACCAAGGTAGATCCCTATCTCAAAACCTTCAACACACTATGAAGTCTTGAATACCTCAATGTAGCCTTCACACAAGTGACCAGCACTGGAATAACATCGGCACTCCACGGCACTAATTTAGTCAGCCATAACAAGTATAAACCTCAAGAAGTTTTTCTCATAACATTAAAATCTCATTCTTTTTGAAATAGGTAATGAGATTTGGACATAAATCATTTGAATCTTACTCTATCAGCATATATTCCATGCAATACAACTCCCCTTTCCCTCAAAAAAATATATCAATTTAAAAATATGAATAATTGAATTCACATAGCTGTTTTCTGAATACACTGTATATTACACATTTAAACATTTTTCCAATTTTGTCGTAGATTATGTCTTTTATTATTGAGGCATGAAAAACATCTTTTTTCAACAGCTCAGTGTGGTGATGGAAAAGGTCAACTTCCCTGTCGTCCTGGAATGTGGATTAATCCAGCTATCATGGCCATCTATCTCTTGATTGCCAACATTCTTCTAGTCAATCTACTCATAGCAGTTTTTAAGTGAGTAATGAATTGCATTCAATAAAGCACATCAATACAAATAAGTGCACTATTAAAACAAATACAATTGTCGTTAAATAACAAGAAATATCTAAACGATTTCAATGTACCTAATGTTTCTTCCACGTTGCAGCAACATCTTCTTCGAAGTGAACAATATGTCACAGGAGGTGTGGAAAAGCCAGCGTTTTAAGGTTGTGATGGAGTACGAGCAGAAGCCCCTCCTTCCGCCCCCTCTGATCATCTTCTCGCATATCCACTTGCTCGTCAAGTACCTCTTGACGCGATGTCAGGGCAAGGAGGACTCCTTCGACCATGGACTCAGTAAGTAGCTTTTATGCCCTTATATCCATTAGAAAAAAGTCAATTACATTCAAATTTTTATTTAAAACGAAACATTTTCAATGCATTATAGCGCAAAAGATCCACTAACTATATGCAAGTGTCAACCCTACCGATCTTACATCGTTCTTTACACTCGAAAATGCTATTGGTGCATATATAGAGTATCTCTCTCTCTCTCTCGTCTAGATCAGTGATTCCCAAAGTGTTCTATAAAGACCCCCAGGGGTCTATGACAACCTACAAGGGGTCCACGTCAGCAAAAAATAGTTTGGGGGTCCATGAGGTGTAAATGGGGGTCTGCGATAGTGACTCTCGTTAAACCAGATCATGACTTTAATTTTAAAAGAAGATTTAACAAAGTGGAAACCAGATTTACCTATTTAACAGATTTATATACTAAATTTAATGAAGTTTATTTGCAGTTACAAGGACCATCATTTCGGCGTTTCTTGCTAGAATTAAGCTAATGCGTCCCGAATTTTCCTAGTTTCTCAATTTGTCACTCACAGTCTGCCAGGAAAAGGACGTTTTAACCTACGTTCGATATTTTACGCTCTTTATTCAGATTTTTGAAGCTAAGTTTGAGAATACTTTGGCTATGGTAATACTACAGTAGGCAATGAATTAATATGGTCACATTGAAAGAAAAACCAAATGTCATATTACAAGAGGAACTGGTCGGAATAGGAGCTAAAAAGGTCTTAAAGTAAAACTTAGAAACGGATATCAGCAATTTTGGAAGCACCAGAATGGATGAAGCACCAAATTCATCCCTCTCAATAAAAGAATTTGTTTGTTGTTCAGTTACTTTATGTAACAGTTATATTTTTATTAATTAATTTAATTAATTAACACGTGTTTCTTAGGTTTTAAATACTATACCTCACTACAGATAGGAATTTAAATCTTTTATAAAGTAAGTACAGCTCTATACCAGCTGTCAAAATGACATTTAAGTTGATAAATTTGCAAAAATTCATTATTAAGTAAGTAGGGGTCTACCCCAAGCCGAAAAACATACAAGGGGTCTATGAGACAAAAAAGTTTCGGAACCTCTGGTCTAGATTATTAATTCTACAATAATTAAATGCATGCTTTATTGTGTGGATGATATTTAGGATTTTATGGCGTAAGAACTATGATGTATTCATACCCTTTAAATGCAAACTATGAAAATAAGAGGTTATTTAAGATTTATTATATGTATGGATTTCATTGTGCTTTTTATATAATTTATATTGTTAAAGTATACATATAAAAAAATTGGTAACATGAATTGTATGTCAATTTTTTTATAATTAATTTTACCTCTTTTTATCAAAACGGCAATCCGTTGGTATAAAATACTCCACACTTGTCACAGATATCCTTAACGCCAACAAAATGTTCGTTTGATGATCATTGTACTTTTTGTAAATGCATTTAATCTCTTTGAGAAGATTTATGTTACATTTGACATTAATTATTTTAATCAAAAACCGCCATTGTAATACAGTTCAAATGTTCATAACATTTCCATGAGTACATGCAATTTTGTTTCTATTTAAATAATGTATAAATACTAATTACTATGATTCTCTTTTCCGAGCATTTATTTGATACCCTGCAATTTATTTCACATATAAGATTTTTTTTGAATCCTCTAGCTTTAAAATAATCCAAATAGTTCGTTTCTGCAAAATAAATTACCATGTTCTCCGCAATTTATATTCACAAACATTTTTACTCGTAGTTCAAACAATAGTTTAATAATAAGGAGAAGAGAGAGAGATCACTTGAAGCATGCAGTACATATTAGTTCGTACATATTAATTCGTCGTTCATGCAGTACATAATAATTTTGTGCATATGGCTATCTATCCCTTGATTCGTTAGTAATAACTTCGTTAGTAAGAAGTGACGTGCCTTAAAAAAGTTACTCATATTAATGTATCAAAACTTGATGTTTTCTTGTAGAGCTTTTTTTATCCGAGAGTGATGTCCAGAACATTTACGATTTCGAAGAAGAATGTGTCGAAGGGTATTTCAGAGAAAAGGAAACCCAACTGCACATGTCCACCGAAGAGCAAGTGCGATTCACCACCGAAAGGTAATAACATGACGTAATAGTCAATCACTCAAAAAAAGTCTGTATTCATGTTTTTCTACTAAATGAATAATTATGGATAATTATAACAGAATATATATCACAAATAAAATATTGTTATATAAATTACTTTTTTCCCTCTTACATAAAAGATACTCGCAAACTGTTTCATTAAAATAAGAAGAGAAAGGGTGCAGAACAAAATGAATAATATTAATAGTGTCAGGAAAGCGTGACGTTAAAGGCCGCAATTGAAGGTACAATAGTAAAAAAAGAAATCAGAATAAACCATAAATTGTTTAATATTAATCAAATTACAGAAATAATTAAAAAGTATTTCATAAACAAATTGTTTGTATAAAGAATGTAAAGAACACTACCGAATAGTTACAGCTCAATGATCCACTCGATTTCAAAAAAGCTGACCAAAGCAAAAATTATTCTGTAAAAGAATCACATTCTAAATAATTTGCATTATAACCAAATGAGATGACAATTTATTTTTTAATATATATTTTAATCAAAATTTAAATTGAATATTTAGCTTGACATCTTTTTTATCAAGTCTGAAAGGAATATGGATGTAAATTTCATAGTGAAAATTGTTCACCTCGTTAAATGATATCCCCCTCCAAACTTTGTTGAAATAGTTTATGTGAAAACCTTATATAATAAACAAATATAGCTTATCTCTGAAACACCGATTATTTAAGTTTGTGTTTAAAAAGATAGTTGTGCTTAAGTCCGGTGTAATAGCGGAGAATATTAAGGCTCCCCTGAAAAGTCAGGTTTTGGGTCCCAAAACGTACTGGGTGTCCCTCAGGCTTTGGGTCCCCTAGAATCCTGGGCCCCCCAGTATGAGGATGTTGTTTTTTCCTCTAATGGGGCTGAGTATTGGTATTTCTACCTTTGCAGACCCAGTACATTCCCCAGGATCTGGTATCACTTTTTATATATAGGCGATACCAATTACCGCAAACAATTTTGGCTCCTAGTGTCCTCCCCAAAGGAAGGCACCTGAGCTCTGAAATTTGTACTTAGGAATTTAATTTCGCCGAGATCATCCAAGCCAAACAGACACTCAAGGGATTTTTTTACATGCCATATAATCATACGACATGGCCCCTGTCGATTTTCTTTGCACGTTACGTCACTGCATATATCAGATATACAGTCACATTTATCCCCTTTACATTTCCTTAGATTTTAGCAAAATGACACTACAAGCAACACGTCGTTTTTTATATTATCCAACTAGGACAGAATAATACCGCTGTTAATAAACACATATGAGCTCACAATGAAAAAATATTAACTAGTTATGAAGTTGACGCGTAGTGTGAGCTATATGTTTTGTTCAAATTATTATTATCCGTTTGAGTCCCGGGAGTATTGTAAAAACACTGTCGAAGAATCCCAAACAGCGCAACCGCGCTTTCTCAGAATGAGTACGAAAAGACCCAAGCAGCGCGATAGCGCTTGATTTATTTTATGTGGAGAAATACCAAGCGGTGCAATAGTGCTTTGTTCATTTTACACCGATGAATCCCAATCGGAGCAATATATTGTTTTACCTATTGTAAAATGTACTATTTACATTAACAAGTAATATATACAAAAAAATTTTTAGTCAATTCCCACTTAGATCAACAACGAAAAATTTTATTTTAGCTACTTTTTATTAAATAGTTACAATTAATATAAATATGTTTATACATAGGACAGAATCACACAGCATTAAGAGGTAATTAATTTTTTTAATTATCATTAAAGTATCCTATTGTCCTTTTAATTTCAGTCCAACTGAATGCCTTAACACGTGAGAAAAAACCCTTTTCAAGTTTTGACACAAGTCGCCAAAAGGGTCGCTAAGTCGCCAACGTGGCTGCATTTGTAATTCTTTAAATAATGAGTTTTAATCAATTAATTTTTATTAATTATAATTAAATTATTGTATTGTCATCCAAAATGGTCCTGTATATAAAATTTCAGCTCAATTGAGCGCTTTAAAATGTATTTTATTAACGATTGAAAATTCCACCAAGATAAATAAATAAATATACAAATATATAAATAAATAAATAAATAGACAGTGCGAGCTAATAGTAGGAATTGAAAAAGAGCTGTGTAATGTACTTGCTTCAGTAAATCTGAGCGAGCGACTTCACACACACAACAGTCGGTAATGCACCATCAGTTGTCCATAATGTTCGAAATGTACAGGGTTTTCTGGACGTAAAATCTCAACTGCGCAATCGCGCTGCTTGGGACCCAGACGGTTATTCATGTATTCATCCTCCATTCTCTCATAAAGTATTATTTGAGGAATAACTTAATTTTAACACTTAAGTTGATTTATTTGTGTCTGTAGGGTAGAAATGATGTCTCAAAGGGTGGAAGACATAAACCATAGAGAAAAAGAATCTAGTGCCTGCATCAAAACTCTGGAATTTAGATTAACCAAGTTAGAAGATCTGGCTGAACAGACAGCTGCTTCCTTAGCAGTCATTCATCGATACATTGTCACATCTATGGCGGAACCCTTATCAGGAAAACCAGGATCTATCATTTCTCACAGGTAAAAAACAATATATATCTTGATACTTTATGATTTTCTATTAGGTTATCATAGCACAAGCAATTCTTAATCAAAAGTGTAAAATGTTAATACATTTTCGGCATCCAAAAATCCTTTTATTCCCTTTTATGTTTTTATGGAAATAAATAACTTAGGAGGCCCATTAGCCAAATAGTAGCGTGTCGCTCTTCCACACCACATGTCCGGGGTTCTATCCTCGGGCTGGGCAAGGTTGACTCAGCCTTTCATCCCTTCAGTGGGTTGATAACTTGCTTGAGTACTGCTGAGTTTGATGCCCCCCCCCCACGTTGCAGCACTGAAAAAAAATAAGTATAACTTATGGTCTTTCACGGTATTTTTAAATATAGATTGCAAAATTTTAAATTATTTTCAGAAATTAATGCTAAAGTGTCTTTTCCCATTGGCCAAGTGGTAGTGTGTCGCTCTTCCACACCACTTGTCCGGGGTTCTATCCTCGGGCTGGGCAAGGTTGACTCAACCTTTCATCCCTTCAGTGGGTTGACAACTTGCTTGGGGACTAAGCACTGGGGGGTTTCGCTTCAGACTAATCACCTGATTGGGACATTTGCTCATGTGCCTCAGGGTCCAAAGGTCAAGTACACAGCATGCCTTGGCCCCCATGGCCTGCTGTGTTTGATGCCCCCACGTTGCGTCACTGAAAAAAAATAAGTATAATTTATGGTTTTTCACGGTATTTTTAAATATAGGTTGCAAAATTTTAAATTATTTTCAGAAATTAATGCTGAAGTGTCTTTTCCAACACTTTCTCCTTTGAGTTTAAATATATTAATATGATTTCTTTGGGATTCTATAAATGTCTATCTTTCTGATGATAAGAATATACTTGTTAACTTTAAAAGACAATTCGAAATCGACATTAAAAAAATTACTAAGAAATATTTTTTTTATTATTAATTTTTATTAAAGATCACATTTTTAATTCTATGTTTAAACGATCTAATGTTTTTATATGAAAATTTATGAAAAATCATTACTTATAAAATCTCGAAACAGTTAAAAATTACAAGATATTTGAAAGAAAATTATATTTGGCACAAAAAGGTTTTCAATGCACAGAGAATAATTTGAACAACAAAATGACAAAATGGATTTTTTAATATAACTTTTAAAGGGTAATTATATTTATGCTTCATTTCAACAATTCTCAACATTTTTGAAAAAAATATTTTAAGTCTTTTTTTAGCTTATTTAAAAAAAAAAATACTTTCACTCATTCTGCAAGAAACTTCCTGATAAATTCAGAATTTAAGAGTTAATTTCTTTGCAGTCTAATCTCGGGTATATAAACAATGTGAATATAATTTTAATAGCCCGATACAATTCACGCTATATTTAAATACTGTACATAAGGAATGGTGTGGAAAACGCTTATACAGATCAGTTCAATAATAAGCCTTTATAACATTAATTTCATTCACATTGTATATGTAAAATCAGATTAATACGTAGAAAAAAGTTCTTTCAGTGTCATTGTTTTTTATTCTCTAATTAATAATAAAATGCATTTATACACTAAAACAAACACTCCTAAGAATACACTCTTTTTGAAGTGAAACTTCTTTGCGCTCGAGAGTGAATGAGAATATTGCCCAGTTTTGCGTAACAGTGAAAAGGCGAACGGAAGTAGTCTTTCCCACATCCCCCGAATCGTCGCCATGGTAAGGAGAGAGCGAGAGGAATAAAAGGGGGAGCGGGGACACCACGTGACTTGCATCATATCGGTGAAAAAGTTGGATAATTGCCCACGTCTTCGACTGGTCAACTTGCCCACCTTCCGATTAGGGGTCCTTTTTCCCCCAGACCCGGGAACATCGTATCAGTTGCAGTGTGAGCATTACGGTGTAGACAAAATAGCTCTCGCAGCAAAAGCGTGCCTTTTTGAAATTTTCTTTAGATTGTTGGCTACATGGCGATGTGTTCGATGGCTAATTTATTTCTTTAATTTTCATTTGCGTTGAATTATTATTAATTTTAATCAGAATGCCTAAATCAAATGCACAAATAGGAAAAGAGTTTCGTGAAAGAAAAAAAAAAGAAAAACTAGCAACAAGTCCAGTCGAAAAAGTGACAAAAAAAAACCGAAAATAGTGCAAATTCATCAAGTGCTACTGCCAAATCTCGATCACAGTACATGAGAGAATATCGAGCACGGAAAAAAACATTGCAAAATACTCTCTTAATGCCGAGTTTAATGACCAATGATGGAAATGCTATTGAGACTCTTCTAATGACAGCACAGATTAATACGGACTTAGTGAATCACCCTGTATCCTCAACTACAGAACCCTCAACAAGTCTAGTGCGCGTTAAAACTGATTCATGTGAATCGATAATAAATTCTATCTTACCTTACAAAGACTATGATTCCCATAAAAATGCTCACAAAGATTTTCAAAAGCGATTCGTTGATAATCCTTTCGGTCATGGGTGTTCTATTTGTGACAGATTATGGTTTAGAGATGGTTTGAGAACGCTTGTTGCTGAGCACAAAAATATTTTACCAGGAGTTAATTTAAAAGGCATTAAATCATGCTACAATTGCCGACAAAGTTTAAGTAGGAAAAGTATACCAAATTTATCAAAATATAATGGTTTTGTACATCCAGAAATTCCAGCACATCTTCCTGGTTTGGATTTGGAATCAGAAAGACTCATTTCGCCACGAATACCTTTCATGCAAATTCGGCGATTGAGACATGTACACGGTCAGTTTGGAATATTAGGGCAAATAACCAATGTTCCTGTATCCATCCATACAATGGTCAATCGATTCTCTCGAAATGTTGGTGATGACTGCTGCGTCAATGTTCACATTAAACGGAGGAAAATTCACAGGACTAGTTATCTGATGGGTTTGGTTACTAAAAAAAAACATCAAAGCATGGTTGCAATATTTAGTAGCTACTCCATTGTACAGAGTGTATGTTACAATTGATGATAGTTTCTTCAATTTGAACCAGAGTACGTCTCAAGCTCCTCAAGATGAAATCAGTGGAAATATAACTATTGAAGAGACTCTCTTACAGCCCAGCAACAGACATTGTTATGGAATGAAGAGAAATATCTTCGTATCGCTCCTGGAGAAGCGAATGTACCAAGAAGCTTGCTATTTGATGAACATGCTGAGGAACTCTCTTTCCCAGCAATTTACTTGGGTCATTTTAGAAACTTCAGGGAAGGAGTTACACCATTCATGACAGTCACAAGTGAATTAAGACGTGTTGATCGTCGTGGAGTGACCTCACAGCATTTGCTTTATATGGCAATGAAAATCATGCAATTGAGAGTTCGGGATTTGCTTACCAGTTACCACAAACCTATTGTTTCTTTCTTGGAAAATGATGATGTAGAAAATTGAAGAAAAATATTATTTTCATACAATAAAGTAAGTTTGAATTTTATTTGATTATTATAAGTTCCCCCAGCAATTTAATATAATTAGATGTATTCCTCCATTTACAGCCAATGTCGCCAAAGAAGTTTCACTTACATTGCGTAGCGTTCTACGCTCCATTTTTTTTTTACTTCTTAATTAGTATGATTTATTGTTAAAATAGCTTTTGAGTCATTCTAAAGGTTCCAAGTTGTATATGTCGCAGGGAAATGTTGAAAAATTAGGTATGTCATCAAATCCCTAAAGGAGATGATCCATTTACGCAAGTTTTTAAAGAAACGTCTCTTTGAGGTCTTTTCCCTGTTGTAAGTAAGGGATTTTATCAAATCCCTGAACTATTTCAGGGAAATGAACTAATCAGAGAGAATTTGCATTGGCAAAAGGCTATACGAGGGGGGGGGGGGGGGGCCCCCGGGAGGGGCGAGTCCTTGCACTTCCTAATCATACAGGTAGTACTATCGATACCCTAACTATCAACCCCGTATCTTTAAAAAAATGGCACTATAGGATTAACATAGGGATTGATTACCAGCCTAATTTTCCAATTATTTGTTAATTAGCTTTGAATAAATAATTTGTACTTCATTGGCTATTGTTGTATTATTTACTTCTACGTTTAATAATGCACCATATTTGTTAAATAAATACTTTTAAACTCTTGACAATATTATTTCATCATTTCTCTAAAACAGCTCAGGGATTCGTTCAAATCTCTTACTTATATCAGGGAAATGACCTTGCAGAGACGCTCTATTTTAACATCTACCGTCAAGTGATCATCTCCCTTAGGGATTTGATGAGATGCCTAATTTCATCATTTTCCTGCGACATATATACCAGTTTGAGTCATAATTCATGGATACTGCAATCTGCTTATCTCAATTAATTCAGCGACTTATTTTAAAAATATTTTTACGAAATATATGAGTACTTAAACATGCACATATATTTTCATCCATTGATTATGATATTGTATAATTTAAACAAAACTCTCTCCATTTGTCAACAAAGTTTAATAAGTTATGGGTTAAATATATGGCAGTCCCATGATAAAGGTGATCACGTGTCCTTCATTGAATTCAATGTTGACATTAGTCTTGTGCTTGTTGTATTAACTGAAATCATTGGCGCTACAACCCAAAAGAGGCAAGGCCAACTGTGCCCATCTCAATTTTTGTAACCTTGGGAATGAGCAGATTTTCCGGTCAGGTGGCCAGTCAGACGCGGTGCTTGTTGTTCTATTTATAAAATTTAAGTAAAATTTTAAATTTTATGATTTTGTGAAGTTTAAGTATATTTACACAAAAAAGAAAAATTCAATCAAAAAGATTTTAAAATAAAAAAAAACTTATATTATCAGTGTGCTTTTAAATCAAGTTATTTTGATTACATTTTTACGTTATTATTTTTGACATATTTGTGCTTTTTTAAAGAAAGTTTCTGCAAAAAGAAAAGTTGGCAACAGCTAAGTGTATGAACTGATTGGCTGAAAACACATGATCAATTTACCGACAACATGTCATGCACGGTTAGATCATATGATGATATGTCTAGGTGATTGTGTGTGTGGAGAGGGAAAAATATTGCCAAAAACATTTAAATTTCACTATTGAATCTTCATGTAACTTCATTATATGGAATGCTTCATTGAATGATAAAGGGCTTTATGTAAAATCTCTGTTCTTTTTCCAAATCTGTTTCAGAGAAGTATTTGTCTATTGCTCAAACCCTGAATTATAAAGTTTTTTTTTTTTTTTCAAATTCTATTAACTATTTACATCACAATATTTCTCCAACAGATATCCACCACACTTGCAAAAAAAAAAAATCAGAGTGGATATCTAACGGAGCAATTCTGAGTTGCAGATTAAATCTACATGAAATGTTGAATAGGTTAAGATAAAAACTTAGAACAAAATATAAATGTCAAAAATAAATATTCCAGTATATTAAAAAAAGGCCTCTGTAAGCTTTTAAGTAAATTTAGTAATTAAAAACCAATTATTAATCGCTGCATCAATGTTTCGGTTGTAAATAAAGTTTCATAGAGTAAAATCCTCGTCAAAACATATTTTTAAAGTATTTATATATTTAATGTTATTTCTATGCTATGAGATGCAATTTCAAGTCTATAAGTAACATTAATGTATTTTTCAAGGACCATGTCTTCAATCTGCGATGAATCTGAGCCTTCGGATGAAGAACAAGAGGAAGGTTCGCGGCGGTTTGCTCCATTGCGTAACAACGAAGCACCTAAAATTGTAGAACCCACCAATGAAGCTGTGTTTTTAGACGATAACACCAACATCACAAAGGTAAAAAACTTTTCTCTTTACATCTTTCTTTTTTTTCTTTTTTAATTCTCGTGTATCTTTAACCCTTTTGTGGGCCATTTATTTCTCTTTTGAATTTCTCGCAGTTTCTTTTGTTTTATTAACAATTAAACAACAGCATTGAAGGAAATATATTTTATTTTGTCGAATTTTATGCTTACATTTAAATTTTAGGGGTGAGAAGAAAGCTTCCCGTATACAACATTATTCGCCGTCACAAAGTAAATTAAATTTAATGGTGCAATGATGAGAAGCATGTTGCAATGCACAAGAGGGCATCATATTCTGTACACATATAGCGGGTCCTCTTTTCTTGTGTCCCTTTCTGTAACATTTCCACATTTGATTTCCCACTCTGGCTAAGCGCACATCATCCGGAACTACACACTTCTTTGCTTTGAAGCAAGCAGAACGTCCTTTCCTTTTTCTTGAGGAATATCCGTCTTTTAGCTGACGTGCTAATACTATATGGAATATTATCTGGTCTAAACTTCTGTTTCTTTTATTTACTTGATACAATATGAAACTATTTATAATGGCAAGGTCAATAAGAAAATAAGATACGATGCCACCATTTTACAGATCTTCTTCCTATTTGGTATCTTTCTTTTCTTTGATCGAAGCGATCAACCCTCCCATGACGTCGCTATATACATAAACAGCTTTTGGACAAGGTACTTCTTTAGTGCCATCTTTTTTTTGTCCAAATGTCATAATCACTGGATTATGTGTAATTGCACACAAAAAAAACTGTAGAAGAAATTAGTCTTCCCATCATTATAATAATAAGGCCAATATATTATAATGGGTTTTGAGCTTCCCACAGGTGTATTTTGTAAGATCCTGTAGATGGGAAATAATCTTCCCAAGGCCCACGAAAGGGTTAATTTATTTCATTATACAGACGTGCGGGTAGTCCAATTAATGACGGAAAATCAGTGGCATATACAAAGATGTGTGTGTGGGATTTAGGAGCTTAACCTCCCCCACCCCCTCTCTAGACTAACAGCATAGCATAAAGATCACGCCTCGGCTGTTTAGACTGCATGTTTTTTTTTAATATAACTCCACCGCATCCGCCATTAAAAGATATCTGTGTACCGAAAACTGAAAATTCTTTTAAATGATGAATTTAATCAGTATTCCTTCGATCCAAATTGCTCAAAAGTGCTAAATTGTACATCATTAATACAGATGATCAGTACTTTTTCAATATTTCATGAAAAGAAAAACAAGTTGGGGTATAGGTGTAACGCAACTAATCGTGAATTTTCCCCAAAGCCAATTTCCATAAAACTCGGTGTTTTTTTTTTTATTTTTAATTTACACTTCTGATTCCACATCTTACACTGAGCCTGGATTTATTCTTTACGCAATTATACTATTAAGGGAAAAGTATAATAAATTTTCAAATTCAGTGTACAATCACATTCTTAGATGTAGAATTGGAACTAAGTGTTAGAAATAGGAGATATTCATTTATTGAATAAGTTTAACTCACTGTTCACTTATTAACGTCACATTTTGAAGTTACAAGAGTGCTATTGATGAATGTCTAGAGATGAGGATGATACCTGAGTTGACACTCTCCACACACTTACCCAATAATGCCGATCCGAGTACTTTAAGCCTTGATGCATATAATGTTCATCAGGTCTTTTACACGACTTTACTGAACATAAGATTGATTCCACAACTTGCTCATAAGATATCCGACTACGTTCGGAACCGTGATTTTAAAAAACCTCAGAAATGGATAATTTTCATGAGAGATTAGATTAGAATACATGTATAAAATTGTTTTGAGGACATTTTGACAAAAAATTAAATACAATAGTTCGGCAAAAAATTAACTTAGAATAACCTTTTTTCAAAATGTTTTCCTTTTGTGAAAAATGCTTCTATTATAATAATATTTTGCCTGTATATAGCTCAGATCTCTGTACAGAGGCTCAACTATGATTTTTGAAAAATTCACATTATTTTCAGAGTTACAACCCATTGAAAAAATTATCGGCGTTTTTTACTTAAAATTTCTCCCCTCTGTTGTCTTAAAACATGGATAAACCCCCTTCTAAGTTATATATTTCCAAAATTCTAGTTGAGCCTCTGTACAGAGGTCTGAGCTATATACAGCCAAAATATTATTATAATAGAAGCATTTTTCACAAAAAGAGAACATTTTGAAAATGGGACATTCTATGTTCATTTTTTGTCAAAGTATTGTAATTAAATGATTTTTTACTGTAATAGCATTCTTAAAACTGTTTTATATGGATTTTCTAATCTAAGTGACACTAAATATCATAAATATTATCCATTTATACGCTTTTGCAAAATCACGGTTCCGAACGTAGTGGGATACCTTAATGGAAATAACGTCGGCTGCTATGTCACAAGCATAACATCTCGGCTACTGTGGTCACTTTTGACAATAGGGTTTTTGGCATCATAAATTTTCCTTCGTTCAGTATAGAAAATATTATTTGCCGCTATTGTAACTGATTTAACTAGGAGTATCTAGGAGGAGTGACCTAAAAGTTGATGTTAAACTGAGCATATTGCTAGTAACAGAAGGTGTGTGATGGGAGGGATAACAAATTTGTTGGAAGAGGGATTAACCTAAAGATCCCTGAATGAATCGTTTGATGTTTGAATCATGATAAACTTTTTTATGCCTGCATGGCATATTCTTTTCTTTCGCTGCTTTCTTGCATCCAAGGTTGAATTCGGAGTAGTTTTCTAGTTGTAAATTAACTTATTTGCAGTTTTTAATTTTCTCCCAATTTTGTGATCATTACCATTTTAAGTTTAATACGAAAAATAGAGATTGCATTACTTCTCTGTCCATCTCATGTGAGTATCCAGATTCAAACTCTAGCACTTTTTAAAAATAGGGTAAGACCGAATAATAATACTGTAGAGTCCCTTGCAGTTGCGTAACGAAGATTATTAGGGCCCCCTGTAAAGTCAGATTTTTTATCCCGAGCCCAAATACATAGTGTCAGTCAGGCTTTGGGCCCCCTAGAATCCTGGGCCTCCCCGCGACGCGAGGATTGCGCTGATGTACGTTACGCCACTGCTCGTGTGAACCGAAAAAGGGCCGAATTTGTGAAAATGCCAACTTATCGAGAATAGGATTTTAAAAAAAATACAAATGTTTCCTCAGAAAATAATTTATTGCACTTGTACATATTATTTGCTTGAGAATACAACAGAAAATAAACTGCCTCTGCAAATACCTTTAAACAAAGGAAAAGTAGGCAATTCATGAAGGCATAGAGCTTCTTAGTCCAATGGCTAGCATAACGCTGTGACTTTGGGTAATAAAAATATTGCTCTTCAGTCCCCATTTTTTAACTCTTCAGTCTGGGTGCGAAGACAGATTGTCCAAAATCAGAATAGCCTTCCTTGACAGGTTTTTAGATTTTAAAAACTGCTCAACCGATAGAACAAATACTTTGTGGAACTTTTTCGACCTTCAAGGGTATGGCCGAGCTAACCGGACTGCAGGGTAATCAAGTACCGAGTTTTTGGAACTCAACTTTATTAATAATTTTTTTAAATAATACTAATAAATAATTAAAACCTTTTAATAAATAATATTATTTTTAAAAGTCCTTTTTTCCGAAAGGATTGAGATTGTTACATAAACATTTCTCCACCATGAAGTATAAGTAATTATCTAGAAATTTTAGCAAAAAAAATCTAACTTTCCAATGTATGCATGATGTGTTTCTTATTCATTTCATTTGTAACTTAAATCAGAAAAAAAAAGGGGGGTGGGGGTTCTGTGTGTGTGTGAAGAGGGAGCTAAAAAACGTATGAAATCTAGAAACACTGTTCAATTTCTAATCCTCAGTACTGTGTTTAAGAACAACTGCTGTTAATTCAACCAAATGAATCATTATGATGATAAACTACTAACACTCGCTCAAATTTCTTAAAAATAATAATTGCGAAGATTTTTTTATAAAGTAGGTGGAAAAAATAATTGTTTTCCATTCGCTATTTTTTCAGTTTGAAAAATTACGATTAGAGCTAAAATTACTGACCATATGGTCAGGAATTTTAGTAACTTCAGTAAAGTTTTATACTGAAAATAAGTTCAATTGTTTTCTAGCTATTTAAGAGTCCTTTCTCGTTTTCAAACATGTTTAGTATTTTTTTTATACTTGTTTTTGACATGTCTTTTAATTAATGTATGTTGCTTAAGGGACTGAGTGAAAATTAACTTGAAAAAAAGATTCTTTTGATTTTTCTGAACAAAAACATCTTAACAAAAACTATTTCCATGAAGAGATATTTTAAATTATGAAAATAAATTTATTAATTGTAGAAATTATTTTCTGATTCCCGCGGTTTCCAAAATTAGTAGAATTTATTTATTACTCGCATTTTAAATAAAATATGCAAATCAAGACAATACCACCAATAAATAAACATTAATGTTTTCAAAATAAATAAAAATGATTTCTCTAATAAATATTTTTTTTCTGCCAGGAATTTTCCATTCACTTTCTTTTTAAAAAAAATATTGATCTATTTCATTACATGAACAATTGTAAATATATATAAAAATTGAGGGGGGAGGCTAATAATATAATTCCCACTGAAATGGCATAAAAAAAGGTTACTTTGTTATTTCATTAATGAGCATGACATAAAGGAGAATTAATTCTTCAGGAATAATTTTAAAATTTGTAAATTAATTTATTGCAAAAACATTTTTTCGCAAAAAATCACGCAAAGGAATTTTAATGTGTTTGTTCAATACTCAAATTCACAACTCATTCACAAACTGTAAACTAAGTGCTAAATAAATATGATGTGGCTACGAGTTTTTCTTAATTTAAATAAAACATTTATTAAGTATTTACAGGGATGCATAAAAAA
>BMAV01009399.1:123041-133215 GCA_019973955.1 Trichonephila inaurata madagascariensis
TACTTTTTATTAATGTATAGATAGCTTATTCCTGCTTAAAATCGCATAAAAAAATTCCCCAAAGGATCAAAACGTCTCATAGATGCCTTACTTTTCACAAATAATTGAAATTTATCAGGTCAAAATCCTTTTCATAATAGTTTAAATGAATAGCTAAAGTAGCTCAATCATGTTTACTTTTAGATGGGGGGGGGGGGGGAATAGTTGAGACCTAAAATATTTTTATGCCTAATTTTGTAAGATAAGTCAAATACAGGAAAAAAGCAAAGAAAATAAAATTGAAATTCCTTAAATAAATCATTTTCACAAATATTTCTTAAATACACATGGATATAATTACTAATTTCTTTAAAAGAAAATATTCTTTCATTTCAATGCAATACTCTTAAATACTTCTGTTACGAAAAAACAATTAAAAAATATTTGCTTTTTATTGAATTATTCTTTTTAAAAGACTAACTTCATATTTTTACTCTTGCAGAGTCCGTCTTCCAGCAAAGTACAGTTCAACGAACCACGTGATTCAGTGTCCTCTCAGAATTCACTCACACCAACACTGTCAGCGTCAGACTCTGTCGATAGGCAATCAGTATTTATCGGAGGCAGGCATCAACGTCGTCTTTCCAGAACGGCTATTGACAGACTCGGTCTCATGCGACAATCCACTGTACCCACTCGCGATACCTTCACTGTCCAGTCGGTGGACTCGGACATTGTCTCGGAACCATTCCTAACTCGTGGTAGCAGTGTTTCCCAGATGGAAGATACAGTCAGTAACCTTTTCCCAGTCAAGCAACCAGTAGAGCGAAGTGCTTCTGTGGCCGTGGGTGGAGGACCTATGAGGCGGAAAGCCACTATCAACACCAGTGAGTGCAGTCTTTATCCACCTGCCGGAGGCTTAAGGCCCCATTTGGGTCTCACTAGAGGAGAATATACCAGCATCACTGACGACATTGAGAGCTTTTCACTGTCCCGCTACAACAGACCGAGAGCTACGTCACCTTTGACCCATACCTTTGGGCCTTCGTTTGCTACGTCATTCTCAAGGCAGAGTAGTGCCGAATACCAAACCTTATTGTCTAAGGAGTCCGAGATTTTACATAGTGCCGAGGAGGCAGATTACCATATGATGGAAGGCCTCATCAGGCGAAGACTGCATCGAGATTCTGAGAATCTGAATGCTAGTCTTGATGAGCTTTGCAGCGCCCCGGGATCTGATTCGGAGGCTGAAGACAACGAACGGGAACAGTTTTGCTCAGTTAGGTGTGAAGATCTTCCTGGAGGTATCAGCCCATCCCCATCGGCTCCCAATGTTACCATAGATCCAGCCTCTGATTCATCGCCTGATGAGCCTTTGCCTAAATCCCAGTCTGTAAATTCAATACAGACACTAAAATCTCAGGGGAAAGGCAACGAAACCAGCTGCTGACGGGAATGATAGATAGAATTGATGAGAAATGGATGGAAAAGATATAAGGGTGAGAACCTGCTGTGCAGGTTATTAGAACCAAATTATTGGATGTCTGTTGATGTTAACTGTGATTAAATTTCACTCCTACATTTCAGAATTATTAGTATAAAAATATAAAGACCACACAAACTATTTGCAGGCAACATTATGTGAATGTTACAATTTCAATACTATGTGATTCAAGTGGAGGGAAATGTTTCAGTCATCGAATCTTCTTCAAAAATTTTGATTCACAGACTAACATTTAGCATCAACAGACAGATGGGTAGAACGAACATTCAATCTGTTTTTCTCACACAAAACAATTACAAGCGAACACTAAAGTTAAGAGGCGAAATCTAATCAAAGTTTGAACTTAAACATCAAAAGTTGGAATGAGATGCCACACACAAAACATGATCTCAGAATGTTATGTATTTACTTTTAGTGTAATGCGTTGGATCTATAAGTATTTTAATAAACTTTATGTTTGTTTTAGGACATCTGTCGAACTCTGAAGGAGAAAAAAAAACTTAATCAGTTTTAAAAATCCTCATACTCTTCAAAACTTTATTTAGTATGTCCTTAAACTTCTTTCTTAATTCCTTACTATTAATTATGCAATTTGATGAATTTTATCAAGTTTAATAACTTACGTATTAATATGACTGCGTTTTTGTGTATTCTTCCTTCGATTTGGTCTCGTCTTCTCTTAGTTGTTACTTAAATTTTTAATCGACAAATCTGTTAAAAAAAATTTTTCACAAAAGGCTCTTAAATAACAATTAATTACAGCTGTGAAGTTTCTACATGTGGTCATTGAAAAGGTCATCTTTTAACACAAAAGTTCTTAACGAATCTCTTACATAAACATCTACGAAAAACAATCCACAAAATACTTCGAATTCATAATGTAGAAATCTTGCAGCACGCGATATACGTAGCCTGTGATCAACACGAAAGTAGTGACGCGTGGTGAAAGAGTATTTAAAGTATTCACAAATTGTGATAGCTTATTCAACAGAAAATACTGTAAGTATACTTTCATCATCTGCAAGTTGAATACGGAAAACAATTGCCATACAATTGTAACGAGTACAATTTCTATAGTTATTTGTGGTCTAGTTTAAAGTAAAACAAAAGGCAAAAGATCCATTGTCATAAATGTGAACAGCTCAAAAATACATGCTTTTAAAAGATTCAAAAGCACTATTTACTGAGAAAGTATTTTATGACACAAATATTTCACGACTTGTAAAACAATTTAGTAATTAATCTTGCATAATATTGTGATATATTGCAATGTATCTCGCGTAATATATTATAATGTCCTATTTATCATAGCAGATATATATATATATAATAATTAACACTAATAATCAGGTAATATTGCTTTAATATATATAAATGCTTTATATATACATATATATGAAAAATATGCATAAATATATGACAAGAATAGGGTACAGTAGTATTGTGAGATTGTAAATCTAATAATATATGTAATATTTATGCAGGTCTTATTAATTAAAATAAATGTGAGAATATTTTTCTCACTTTTTCATGTGATTATCAAAAATAAGCTCAAATTTGCATAACATTTTGTAATCCTTTTGCTAAAATCTCGATAATCAGGTGCCTTTATCTTTACATCTATCAAAAAAATATTAATTTTATATTATTACAAATTCTCTTCTTTACAAATGTTGACCAAATTATATTCTTAAACTTCTTTGATTTTTGTATTTTAAAAAGTATTTCTGTGTAACATTTAAAAATAAATCCTTCAGGGTACTTACGTACTATCGCAACCAAGCAAAATTTCAAGGTAACTCACCAAATCGGCAACTCCTATTCCGTACATGTCGTAGGTGCCGAATTGGCAACTATGTGCGTCATTTCATATTTCTCCTCTTGCCACCATTCTAAGCCTAACCATTCGTTGTTTTGGCAAGCTCGAATACTAAAATGCAAAGGTGGAATTTATCGAATTCTTAATTAAAATTTAAGAATAAAATTGACAAGAAAAAAATAATTATATATAATACTAATTATTATATTATTTTGCTATAATACATTATTATAAAATTTAATTAAAGAATAATACTACAATATAAAATTAATAAAATAAAAAATAAAATTTAGTAATAAAAATTAGTTATTCTTTTTTTCTTTTTTGATTATTATTTATTTATATTTATTATGTTTCACAAAGTGTTTTTAAACTATATACTTTATATTCCCGTCAACGTTTAGAATTCGTGCGGTTTTATTCAATATCACCCCTATGGTTGCGATAGTACCTACGTGAATACCTCATTTAGTTACATTGATAAAAATGTACACACAAAAGCAAAAAGAAGATAGAATTTTTTGTATGAATAATAAAATATTCATTAGTCTAAAATAAATGGGTACTTACGTACTGAACCGTTGAACAATTTCGCCAAATCAAAAGACGTCGCCAAACGCTGCCATGGCGAATAATAACAGCCAAAGTTTATTTCAGATTTGCTTTTTATTATAATCTCTCAAACAACAAAAAAATATCTCGAAATAAACGATAATATCCCCCAAAAATATTAGAGAATAGAATATATATTAAGTTCAACCGGTGGCGTTTACACATTACATTTCTTTTCCCCAATTTAGCTAACATATTTAGAATAATTACAAAAGATGCCAACTTAAATAACGTAACTTTAAAAACAAACGATTATATATCGGCAAATAAATTAAGAAATTAAATAAATTAGAATTACATGAATTATTGAATTAAAGCAAACGATAATAATATGAAAGAGAATATTTAACCTAAACAATTTTAACAATTATTGTATAATGTAAATAATCAGTTTAAAAAAAGTTCAAAATAAAGAAAAGAAACCTTAAATATAGAACTAAATAGTTTACTATGCGGTCAAAGTCATAAAAAAAATGCATTGACAAGATTATTGCGTTCGTGCGTGGAGAAAGTTTTCCACTATTGGCTGCATATCGTGGCATTTTCCGATGTCTTTTCATTTGACGAATTGTTTGACGGTATAAGTATTAATAAATGTAATAATTGTTGATGAATATGTGTATCATATTAATTCTATTTTGTCAAATCTCCAGAATAATTTTTTTTTTAGTTTCTAATAACATCAATATCTTAGAATTATGTAAATTTTATGTGGAAAATTAGATTAATAATTCTTATGTGTGTGTAGTATCAAAGATCACTTTTACATAAATTAGGAAAGAGTCTTAAAGTATATTAGAAGAAAACAAATTTGAAAAGCTATATATGAATGTGCAGCTTCATTATATAATATGTATTTCACCTATTTCATGCATTGTTTTTTGCACTAAGCATTTGTATATATTTAAAAAATATGCTCACAAAATTTCATTCTGTACAGTTGCACATTTCAAATCACAGTTTTAAAATGTATTCATGTATTGTGACTGATTTAATTTTTCTAGTGCATTTTTAAGTGTACTTGATATTTAAATGGCGAGTTGTTATTCTATTATAAGTAACATTTTATCGAAAAAATCATTAAAAAATTATTATTAAATGAATCCAATACCTTAATTTACTTCATTAAAATTAAGACAAGAGCTTTCTATACTGCTAGTTCCATTACTGTTGAACTTATTATCCGTGCTATAGTACACTATAATCTCTCGTCAATAATAACATTATTAATCTTGATGCTTAATATTTTTGGAATACTTATGGTAGGGATGTTGTTTTTTGGCAGAAAGGAAAAAGTATTCAAATATGAGTAGTTTAGAACGGAGGGGAAAGGGGGGGAGTACTTATACATACTATTGTAACCATACAAACTTTCAAGATACTTCACCAAATTGGCAACCGCGATTTCGCAAGTGTCGTAAAAGCTGAATTGGCAACCATAAGGTTCATTTCATATTTCTTCGCTTGCAGCCATTCGAAGCCAAAACATTCGTTGATACGGCAAACTCGAATACTAAAATGTGAATCCGGTTTTTGACTGAATTTTTAGATAATAAAATTTATTAATATAAAATCAATAATAATAATATCATTATATATGACATTTTTCAAGTCAAAACCAAGCTTATTTTTAAAAACGGTTTTTATTCAGCGAGCCATCAACATGTTCTGTCTCTGAGAGAAAAACGACGCCCAAGTGAAATCTAAGTGCTTTACCACTTATGTTCAGATGTGTTTAAGTACCTCTTAGTTTATGAGTTATACTTGAAAGTGAATGCTGAAATATTGGGTATAAATATAATGATCAGGGGGTTAGAAGTGGTTTGCTTGGAACATCTATTCTGAGAATTAATTGGGTGTTCAATTTGATACTTGAAGATGTAATGGAAAATAAAAGTTAATTTTTATAAATGGAATTTAATTTTAAACCTAATTTTTAATTATCCTTACATATATAATAATGATTATTATATTTTTATAATATATATTAACACAATTATATAATATAACAATATAATGAAATAAAATTATACAATAAAAATTGGTTATTCTTCTTCTATTGATTATTATTTATTTATAATTTTTTTCGCGTGTTCAGATCACGTCCGGGTCACCAATGTTGGAGATAAGAACCAGCAACCTAAGGATTCGATTCATAAGCACGTAACATACCACTAGACAAAAGTGATCACTTCTGTTCAGATGCTGTTACTGGCTTATTTAGATACCGCCACACACAGTATTTTTAAACTACATACTTTTTCCCATCTCCGTATTCCGTTTTTAGAATTCGTACGGTTTTGTTCAATGTCACCAAATGGTTGCAATAGTACGTAAGTACCAAAAAAATAAAAGTTTTATTATCAGGAGTTCACAATGTTTATAAAAGCAAGAAACTAAAATCGAATAGGAAAAATTGAATTAATATTTTCCGAAAGAAAATTAAATTTATATAAAGAAAGAAAGTTAAATATATATATAAGAACAGCTTTGTACATCTTAATTCTATTTTTAGGATTATATATTAAGTCATGCTTTGTAATAAGTTATACACTTTTTTCATGAAATGTTAAATGATAACTATTAATAAAACAATGGACTAAATTCATGACGGTCACATGATAAATGCCATCAAGTGTTCTCCATGCAATCAAAACCAACCATTAGCCTTGTACTTGTAAATTTTCTGATTTGATGTTTTGGTAAAGATGTTCAAATAATAAGATTCTCTTCACAAATATTTTAAAATTTACAACTTATGTTATACATGTATACTGTTAAATCCAAAACATTTTGCTTGCCTTTCTGCATTATAATTGTTCACAAATATGTACTTTTTAAAAGGAAGTTTCTGTAAAAAGCAAAAATTGGCTACTATGAAGTGTATGAACTGATTGCTTGTGGAAACACGTAAGTGCATTAATCATGTTAGTATGACGTCACGTGAATTTATGAGCTGGTTGGTTGGAAACGGCTTACGTGACGTCACATAGATTTTGCCCATTGTGAAAAAAAAAAACTGCTAATAATCATCTGTGAATATAATATTATTATTTCCCATGTATATGCTAGACTATTACGAATAGTTGTGCGTTATCTAGTATAAAAATCTCTACAATATATGATTTTTATGTAATATTAGGACTGATTGAAAACTTTATTAATATAAATGTGAATCACTGAACAAATTTTCTTCTAAGTTTCGCGTCTCTACAACATCCCTAAAGATACGTGAGAAAAAAAAAGCAGTTATATTCTTATTTATAGTGAATCAAGATTAAATGCGAAATAAAAAGTATAAAATTCTTTAACATCCTGTACAATAACAGATGACTCTAAAAAAATTAAATAGAAATAAAATGAAAGAGTGTTATAATTAACAACAAATATTTCTCCCTTTTTTTGATAATAAGTAAAATACTTGCATTGGCTTAAATGGATATTTTTTATATTGTATCGTTATTTTAAGATATTCCTTTTTTATGTACAATTTTTTTGTATTTAAATATATCAAGTTTACTTCTTTATTTTAATTTTTAATATCATTTAGTTTGCATATTCAAATGTAAATATTACTGAATCATTGCATAATTTTTGTTCAATCCCAATTTTTAATTTGATTTTTAAATAATCGATAGTTTTTTGTGTGATGCACACTGTTCAAAATTGTTATTTCAAAGAATGAAAAATTGTTGGTTTATGGCGACAAGCTGAATAATTGTTTTACTATATCGGGAGCACACTCTGTAATTAAATTCATATGTCATTAAAAATAAGTGTTTGTGTACAAAAACTTAACTATATGTAAGTTCTCCTTATCTTCAATTAAATTATTTATTTATTATATCAATACAACTGCACTGTGTAACTGGTCACGATTATTTATTTAGTAATTGTTTATAGGAAGAAAATATTTGACATTTCTCACTATTCCATTTTTTTTATTAGTTAATGATAATTATTTTAGTTAAAAAAAACTATTATTTCGAATTTTAAAAAATATACCGATATAAATCTGCATTTATCGTGTTAGAAAAAACTATATTTTAACTTTCCTGAAAAAAAATGTGTGCAAGCATAATTCATAGATATTCGACATTTTAATTTTATTTGTGGTAATTTTTTTTATTTCAAATTACTTTAAATCATTGATTGAAAACATTTATTTATTGCCTCTGATAAAGTTAATAAATGATACATATTTTTAAATTCACTTATTAAAGTATATTTGAAAGACAGTTAAGATATTTTTTTTTCAAATATGCTGCATTTTGACACGCAAGCTTTTGCAAACATGGCAAGTTCCTCAAGTGTGAGAGCCATTTCAGTTGTGGCACCATCTAGTAGTGGCTCTGGCTACCAAAATTTTATGGTATTTTTTATAATATAATATAATATAATATTATATAAGATATATAAAACATAAGATATAAGAATATATAATAAATGTAAAATAAGATATTTAATCATTCAGGAAATATATCTGTTAGATCGAAATAACTATTCTAGTGTTCACTTCTTTGAGCACTAGTTTGTACTACATTTACGAAAATTGTATTATATTATTGAAAATTTATGTTTACATCACATTAATAGCTATAGTTTTATTCTCCAAATAAATATAAAAAGAAATACTTATGAAGTAAATGATTAAAAATTCCTTAAATGGGAAAAATTGACAAGACGAAATATTTTGATTATTTACTTAATACATTTTTATGAGAATAAATTTACCGTAAAATCCGGCGTATAACACACACCGCCATATAACGCGCACTTAAACTTTCAAGCTGCAATTTTTAGTTTTCAGGTATATTCGCTGTGTAATGTACGCGGCCGGGGGGGGGGTGATGAAGCAACCCCTGAAATGTATGAGCACAATTTTCTTATGTTTTGAAGTCATTTAGTCGAGGTATAATTCCAAACTTAAGGGGAAAAAATAGTATATTTTTAGAACTACTACCCTTTAAATTCATAAGGAATGTCATTTCTTTTAAAGAAACAGTATTCGATCTATGTAGAAGTCTAATCTTTTATATATGCTCATCTTTGTTTCATTTTTATACTGTCCTTATACCCGGCGTTTTACGCGCACCCGTAAATTTCGACCTTATTTTTTGCTTTAAAAGTGCGCATTACACGTCGGATTTTACTGTAATTATTATTAATTAAAAACACTCCTTACTTGATTAAAGAAGTTTTAATTTAATTTAATTTGATTTTTGCCAAAAATAAGTATTTTACTCTTTGTTTTAAAAAAAGAACAAAATTTGTTAACAAAATGGTTATTACAGAGTGTGCTATCCAGTAATGTATTTCCATTTGTTTTCTAGTAACTCGATATGATATGAACTTAGTTGTAACAAAACTGTAATAGCTTTCATAAGCACATGTAACAAAGCAAAGCACATGTTCAGTAGAATAGTGTGTTAATTCCATTGGGGATAATTTCGGAAACTTAAATACTTAGAAATCAAGATAAACTTACTTAGAAAACCAAGGTTCTTATATAAGATATTTAAAGCAATGTATTAGAAGAAAACAATATTTATTATCAAGTGACTAAATGAAAATATGATGTGCTTATAGTTAAATTTTAGAAAAATCTAGCTTTAAAGCATATAATAAGACTGTAAGAAAATGCAAGTAGAAATTTTTCCTTATATTTTAAAGTAAAATCAACACATTCCAAATAATAGTCATTTAATGGGCTAAATTCAAGACGATCACATGATAAATGTAATCACGTGGTTTACATTGAATTCAAAACTTGTACTTGTTTTTCTAGTAAAATTTAGATAGAAATTCAAACAAAATAATTGGGTAATGATGTTCACAAAAATTAACACTCTTCAAAGTTTTTCAAAATTTAAAAAACTGTTCTTATAGTGTACGTGTACTTTTAAATAATCAAGTGTATTCTGCTTACATATGGGAGTTATTATTGTTGACAAATGTATAATTTTTAAAAGAAAGTTTCTACAAAAGGCAAAAGTTGGCAACAACGAAGTACATAAGCTGATAGATTGGAAAAACGAGATTGAATTAATGATACGACTATGACGCCGGACGAATTTATGAATTGATTGGCTGGTAACTCGTGATTGAAGTTATCATGTGACTATGAAGTCACATGAATTAGCTCATTGTTGTTAAATTATAAATCAAAATCGTTTATTTAATTGTAATTAGAAGATAACTAAAAGATTTGAATTAATTAAAACATAAAAGCTAAATAATGGAATTTTCTCTCAGGTTTT
>BMAV01009399.1:143195-173954 GCA_019973955.1 Trichonephila inaurata madagascariensis
ACTGAAATTTTAAGCACATTTTTACGAATCCCTTAAACGAATATGAATTTGTCAATTTCTATAATATTAAAATAACAGCAACAGAAAAAATAACAGGAATCTATTAAGAAAATTTGAAATTTGTGGTTTAATGCTATATATCATTCTTAAAATATTAAATATTATTTCAACTATTAAGTCCATATATAAATTTTATTTCAAATTTAATTAGCAGAAAAGAGGGGGGAAACGGCACTAAAAGTATCCGACTACTTGCGAAAACTTTTTTTTTTAAAAAATATGAAGATATGGAGATTTTTTTTTTCTTTCTTTGTAGTTCTTAAATTTATTTAGTACATTTTAAGAAAAAAAGGCTAAAATTAAGAAGAGAAAATAAATTATTACTACTAAAAAGGGAAAAAATGGGTAAAAATTGACAAAAAATTACATAAACGGGGCTCTGTTCAAATAGTAAATGAATCAATTCTCACTTTTTCGATTTTGATGTATCGCTTTACTATTCCTTTTTGAAATGAACTTCAGGATAAGAGATATTTTAATTTTTACAAAATCTAGAGCACTTTACCTTAGTTATTATATGAAATTGCTTAAAAAAACAGTGATTATATTCACATAGAGAACTGTAAATTCTGTAATAAAACAGTGATTGGTAAATCTGAAGATTAAAACACTTCTACTATTATACAGAATATACACAAAAAATTTCAGCAAATTATTTTTAAAACTTTTTGAGCAATGGCCGTCCCCGTTTGAATTTTTCAAAAAAGACACATTTCGAGTAAAACGCATTTTAAAGTTTGATATCTTATGTAAAGTATTGGCATCTGCTTTTACTAAAACGCTTGTAATATTTGTTCTAGTGAATGGAAAATAAAAAAAAAACTTGGTATTTTTATAAAGCCATAAAAAATTATTAATTTTTTTAAAAAATCATCATTTTAAGGTAGTTGGATACCTTAAGAATAAAATAACTGTAATTTACAAAGAAAAATTCTCCATATTATATTGAACTAAAGATAAGGATTATTATGAAAAATAAATCTGTAAATAATAAATCAGTGTGTTTTAATAATAATCTCTCAGTAATATCAAAATTATATTATATCTTATAATATCTCTTAAAACTTATATATATATATATATAAACATGGAAGTTGCGTCATATGTTTGATCGAAAATATCACTAAACATTTATACACATTTTATATTATTTGAATAACAGATGTCTATCAATTGTTTTTGATTGATTTATGACTGTAAAGCTTCCAAAAGTTAGATGATTGACAGCAAACAAAGAAAGTCCATGTTATTTTTAAAGACGAAATTGTACATTTAAAAATTTAGTATATAGCAATTACTAATTTGACTCCAGTAAAATATAATATCCAGGGCATTGGCGCAGCTAGACTTGAGTGGGACCCTAAATCAGAATTAGTTGGGTGTTCTTTTCGGAGGCCCCTTAACATTTTATGAGTTTTTGCTTACACATATTGGGAGTTCTGCAGCTTGGGGGCCCCGTATCATCCATACGGCTGATACGGCGGTATCTGTGTCCCTGGTTCTGTGTTTGGTTCAAAGAAAATTAATCTTTAAAATGTTTTTCAACAGAAAATAATTTTGTAAAAAATCAACAATATGGAGTCTTTTCAAACATGAAACATGAAAATAATGGAATTAAAGCTGTCTTCGGCTAATGTTAAAAAAAAACCCAAATTCGGAATATTTTTTCGGATATAAAAGTACTCAAACATTAATATTATATTCTGGCTTCACTGTCCTGTAGAGAATCCCTTATTTTATCATACTACACAATTTTATTCGAGTTGACACATTTTTTTCTTTTATAAAATGCGTTTCGCGTTTTTTCTCCTATACCGTAATGCTAAAATGAGCTATCCCTTTAGATGTTAAAAGGAAAAACTAATTATTTATGAAATATATTTTGAAATTTTAAAAACACTATATTATAAACAAATGCATGTTACAATGGCACAAATTTTTATAAAAATTAAGGTATTTTTTCTATCCGAAAATCTGCGTTAAGTTCCTGCTCTCGTACAGATGGCGAAAACAGCTTTAACAGACATTATCAAAATTGTTTATCATAAGGCTTTTAAAGTAACTTTTTTTCAAAAACTATTTATTTGTATAATACTCTAATACACATTCTTATCATTTGTTAACGACCTATCATTTAATTGAAAAGTTTTATTCCTTCAACAAGGAGTTATGTATTTGTTATTTTTATACAAAATAATGCATAATTTTTGCTGAAAAAATGTATGCAACCCTTATAACTCTTTAATAAACTGGTTTCTTATTTTTAAGCCCTTACTGATCGAGAGTAAAGCACAAGAAACTAAAGATATTACTTACTACATCTGATTGTTTCCTAAATAATCACACATTACCCTTGACATGAAATACTATTAATAACCTAAAATATCGCATTAACAAAACACGAAAAAACTACGCTACCAATCACTTTGATGTATTTTAACTTTCTTCAAGCGATCCAGAACTCTTAATCAAACGCCACTGAAACAGATTGGCAGTCCACTTATTTCCGAAAGAGATAAGTGTCGTAAAAATTGCATTCATCAACAAAAATCTCCGCAGTGGCGAACATGATATTGGACAGATCGGAAAGCACTTTGGGAAAAACGGTGGACGTCAAATGCGATGACCATTACTGTCCGTCATGTCGAACTCCACCGGCGCCATACACTAAATTTCAATTCTGCCTTCCTGTGAAATATACTGTTTTAAAATCTACCTCCTCCCTTTTTGGCGTACTTTTTTGTTTTGTTAAAACAGTGGCGCAAATTTGAAGATAATAAAAGAGCAAAATTTCTGAAAACTACTCCCGTTAGCGAGTATATTCGATTACCTTGGCGAGAAACAAACAAGATATTTCATAAAAGTGAAAGAAGATTGAGCGGGTGAACTGACAGTTTCGTAAAAGATTGACTTTTTTTTTTTTACTTTTTGATATGTTTTGGGAGAGTAGAAGAGAAACACATATCCTATCGGATGCTGTTAGAATTTGAAGGCCAAAAAGAGTGGTTTTAAAAATACTTTTTTTATATTTTTAACTTTATGGAGTGCATCGTGAAAGACTGTTCTCTTGTGATGGGAAACATTGCCTCAGACTTGACGTGGCTGCGTCCGCTAGCCGCAGTTTAGATTTTCAAACAGGGACGCGCTTAAAAAGTTACTAAGATTTTTGAAAGCGAGAAGTTAGTTGAAAATTTCATGCATTACGTTAGATTTTCATGTGTTTTGAAAAATTTAAGGCATCCAACTGCGTTCGGAACCGGGATTTTGCAAAAGCGTATAAATGGATAATATTTATACTATTTAGTGTCACATAGATAATAAAATGTATATAAAATTGTGTTAAGAATAGTATTACAATAAAAAAAATTATTTAAGTACAATATTTTGACTATACATGAACATCGAATGACCAATTTTCAAAATGTTCTCCTTTTGTGAAAAATGCTTCTATTATAATAATATTTTGCCTCTACATAGCTCATATCTTTGTACAGAGCTCAACTAGAATGTTTGAAATATATAACTTAGAAGTGGGTTTATCCATGTTTTATGACAACAGAGGGGAGAAATTTTAAGAAAAAAAACGCCGATAATTATTTCAATGGGTTGTAACTCTGAAAATAATGTGAATTTTTCAAAAATCATAGTTGAGCCTCTGTAAAGAGGTCTAAGCTATATGCAGGCAAAATATTATTATAATAGAAGCATTTTTCACAAAAAGAGAATATTTTGAAAAAAGGTTATTCTAAGTTAATTTTTTTGCCGAAATATTGTATTTAAATAATTTTTTTGTCAAAATGTCCTTAAAACAATTTTATACACGTATTCTAATCTAAGTGATACTAAATATCATGAAAATCATCCATTTATGCGCTTTTTTAAAATCATGGTTCCGAACGTAGTCGGATACCTTAAGAAACAAATAGTAATGATTTAAACAATACAAATAATAACCAAAGTATACAGAACTTGCAAGGAATGGATGGCTTAAAATTCTTCAAAATGATCCAAAAATAAGATTATAATACGTATCTACGAAAAGAAGATTTTAAGATTCATTTTTGGAGGAATTCAGGAAAAAGGAGCATGGCGAAGATTAAATTTAGAGCTCTATCAATCATATAAAGAATCTGACATTGTTAACTTCATCAAAATACAACGAATTAAATGGGCAGGTCACGTTATCAGAATGAACGAAGACCGCACCACTAAAAAAGTCTTCAATGCTCAACCAACTGGCACACGAAGAAAGGGCAGGCCAAATCTTAGATGGATTGGTGGCTTAGAAAAAGATGCCCTAGTTTTGAGAACTAGGAATCGGAGAGTACTAGCAGGAAGAAGACTGGCCTGGAAAAGGCTTCTTGAGAAGGCCAAGGCCCACCCTGGGCTGTCGTACCACTGAGGAAGGAAGAGAGTATCCAACAATAATGTTAAATGTAACTGAAATCACACACACACACACAAATTCATATCATGATATTGCAAGAAACAGTATTTTTGAGCATCAAAACCCAGCACCATGTAATCTAAAATCATTAGTAAAATCTATTAACAATACGATTTTATTAGTTATGAAAACATTCACTTTGGATAGTATATCTGTTTGTCAAATGATCTCTAAAAGTACGAATACAGTCGACAGAAAACTTCTGAACACTAAAATAACAATCAAAATTTGTCAAAATAAAATACTTTATTAATTCAAGTTATCATTGTTGTTGAACTAATCTCTTTCTAGTTTTCTCTCTCTTATCATTTCAAATACTATAAATAATACCTAAAATGTAAACATACAATATATGTTTTTACAATATGTCACTCTTAAATAACAATCTGAATTTGTCAACAGAATACTTCTCTCTTATGACTTCTTACTTTTTCAAGCAGTATAAATAAAACATAAATTTTAGGTAAAACTACGGTATTTACGTATTATTCCTTTGACCAAATTCGCCAAATCAAAGATGTTGCCCGTTCAAAAGACGTCACCAAATGTTATCATCGTTGATAAAAACGTGTCTGAACACGCGTGGGAACAGTTTTTTTTTCTGTAGACTGTGTCTTACTGTTTGACGAAATGGATCGTGGTATAATACGGAAGTACCTAAACTACATTTGTATACAATAAGTTTAAAATATGAACTGTTAAGACTATCTGAAATTAAAATAACTGTATAATTAATTTAAACATGTGACAGGGACTGTCAGCATTTCACAATGAATAATAGTTTAAATGTTTTTGAACGATATTTAAATGTTTTCTTTCTCTCTCTCTTTCTCCGCAGTTAAATTCAAGACAAATAAAACTTCATTAAATATGTTGTAATGAGGAATGAGCTTCACTATTATAATTTTAGGGCGCGTTTTTAATAAAGGTAATGCAGAGATATTTTACAATAAACTTTCCCTCAGAGTGCAAACTCTTACAAAAAAATATCCTGCGCAAAGCGAACTAATGTAATTGTATCCACAGTAATCATAATAAATATAACTATTATTAGAATTCCGGTACTTTTACTAGAAATTTGGGTAACATTTAACAATGTCTTCTTCTATGTACCTTACTGCCACTAAATTACTATCATCACTACCACCTATTTATTAAAGTTTATTTATCACTTCTAAGAAGGGAAAAAAAAGAGAGAAATACTAATTTCGAGAGAGATGCTGATATATTTCACCTTATTACTTAAGAAAGTAGTCAATAACATTTCTATTATTCAAAACCTCAATCATCAATAAAGATTGCAGTCCTTACTCTAACCTCCGCGCTTATTACACAGTTCCCCGAATTCGGTCTTTCGTCTCTGCCACCGTTCATCAGATGTTTCTCACTCCATCCCTCCTCATCCTCCCATCTTCCGCATCCCGGATGGTGATGCCACCCGGGAGGAACAAAAGCAGCCATCAGATAACACAGAGCATGATGGAAAACTGCTCTGGGTTGATGCTATCGCGCACCTACCAATGGGCAAGCAGTTTGATAAAATTTAAAATCCATTCTGTTATTTGTTGAAGTCCTCGAGGTATCTATATTTTCAAATAAATAAAATGGGAGGAGGATGTTGCCGTGAGTGTCCATCAGGGGATATATGGTTTTTGTTTGAAGAAGTTTGGCATTTTTCCCCCCTAAGAGAGTTTTTGAAAGAGCCTTGTTGTTTTAATTGAATATTTTTAATGGACAAATACTATTGCACATCAGACATAATGGCTCACAACAAACATAATGATTCAATTCATGAAGACTAAACTTGCATTTGAAAAAACAATATTTTGAAACTCACGCAAAACTATTCATATCACTGTATGAAGAAAAAAATATTAGTTTAAATCATAGGTTCTCAACGTGGGTGTTTGAGGCTTTCAGGGGGAGCAGTAAAAGACCCAGAGTAAATTAGGGGGTTTTGAGAAGGTATGGAGGGGCATGGGGGCAGATTAACCAAATATAGTCTAAAAAAACTAAAAAAAACACGCTTATTATGTACTAACAAAAATAAACTTTAATACTGGTTACCTTATGTTGGTTGTATGTATTCAAAATTGTATATTCATGGCAATAGCTATTTCAGATTTGAAAGCAAAAAAATAAAAAATAAAAAAATGGGGGCTTTAGGGGGAAAAAACTAAATTCAAAAAATATATTCTATTAGTAATATAATATTTTTAGAAATTTAATTCCTCTTTCCACCAAGTATTACGTACGCTCTTATTTCTCTGGAGGGGGAGGGGAGCGGTGTCGAAAATATTCACTAGAAAAGGGGGTGCCAGTTCAAAAAAGGCTGGGAACCTATGGTTTAAATACTTGCGTATCAGACTGCGCTTTCTAGCATCCCCAGAAATCCTAGATTTCCGGGAATATGACCTTGACATTACGACACACATTTCATTTTTCCTTTTGAAACTAAGGTGCGCGTTCGTTAGTGTTCATTTCGCTTTCTAAAGAGTGTTTTCCAATTTTTGTTGTGTAATTTTACTTTTTCTAGCCAATATTGCATCGTCGTCGGATTTCAACGAAAGTGATACTGAATGAGAATGTTCGCCAGGAATCAAAGAAAATGACAGTGACTCTGATACGGATTTATCTGTTAGTGATGCAGAAGATGAAGAAATACAACAAAAATGCCAGTGCACTTATGTAATGCATGCGGAAAAGCTTTTTGTTCCAAGGAACATTTCGCGCAATTTCACAAAGATTTATTATTTTTATTTTAATTTTCCTAATTCTTCACATTTTTATAACTCAGGCATTTTGTCATTTAGTTTTTGTAGTTTTATACAATCCCAATAAAAAAAAAATCTACCTTATAATTCCTGTGCTGGTTACAGTAATTGTACACCAAATTAAGCCATCTATTTACATGAGGTTACAATGAGATTTTGCGCTACACTTAGCATGTATCTACTAGCATAGCGGTTCTTTAACTGTGGTCTGAGGACTCTTTGGGTCGAAAGCACCTATCGAGGGGTTCCGTGGAGTTTCTCGTGTAACGTTAATATTTCCCTTTTTTACAGACTCTGAAAGGCCTCGTGGAAAAATTGAAAGTGCCATACTAGACTATAGATTATTTTATTGTCCCCAATGAAAAAACTCTATTAGAACTTGTATTTTGATCAAGAATATTTAGTCGGGGAAAGATGTTTAAAATCTTGGGATTCGCGATGTATAAAGATAGATACACAAAGGAGGACTGTGGGGTTATTTTTTTTTAAACAAAAATAAATTTGTTTAATTTTTTTTTTTTTATATTTTTTTTTTGCACTCATTTACGCATTTTCAAGACTCTAGAATTTTTTTGAATCGAAAATTTTGATGAGAATTAATCATGAAAATATTCTTACTAATATGAAATTCCATTTTATACATTTATATAACTATCTTTCGAAGCCACTCTATGTATTTGGTCTGATACTTCTGCCGGCTTTTTGAGAATATTGTCAATAAAATCTAGTTTATTGTACAAACATTAAGATTTACTTTTTCACTTATAGATTTCTAACATTGAAAAAAGCAGTTTTCCTTCGTCAATAATTAAAAACAAATCATAAAGAGACTTTTAGAAAAGGTTGATTATTTTTTCATCAACGTTGCATTTCAAATCTTCACGAGGGCTACTGGCGTAATATCTTGTAATTTTGAACCACAGTCAAGTGATATGGAAAATACCAGACATCTGGCACTCTTCTTTTCAAACTTCCGTGTTACGGCAACTGAGCAGTTCAAGCCTTGATTCCAGACAACTTATAACATTGTAGGTGAAAAATAATTTCAAGTTGCAAACTTTTTCGACTTTTATTAAATAGCACAATAGAATTTATACGCCTTGATTTTTATTTAAAAGGGGTATTTCTAGCCGCGTAGTCATGCCTGGGGTTGTTTCTGTCAAATAGTGAGCTTGAGTCTGGTGTCGATAAAGCTGTGTACAGGGGTTGATGTAGGATAAAGAAAAATTGTATCTTATTATCTATCAACTAGAAATTGATTTTATTACGGATCAATCACAAAAAAAAGAGTTCTCAATTTTTATGTCTAGAATTTTTTTAACTAAATTTCATTTAATTAGGTGATATTTTTACTGTTTACAAAACTTTACTTTTGAAAAAGAATTCCTCATAAATTTACTTTCAAACAATCTACCAATTCAGAATGGTAAGGTGAAATATTTAAAATAATGAAAACAAATATTTATTTTTTAATCAGTCAAACTTTAAATGATTATTTTTTTTATCATTTCTGAGAAAATATTTACCGTAAAACCTGGTGTATAACGTGCACCTTCGTGTAACGCTCCCCCACACTTTCAAGCTGCAATTTTTAATTTTTAGGTATATTTGCTGTATAACGCGCAACCCCTTTTTTACAAAGAAATTTGAAATGTACGTGCGCAATGCTATTATGTTTTGAATTCATTTATTCGAGGTACTATTCCAAGTTTTAGAAAATAATAGTATACTTCTAGAACAACATCCCGTTAAGTCCATAAGGAATGTGACATTTCTTTTAAATAAACAGTATTTCGATCTATGTAGAAGTCTAATTTTTTTCTATGCGCGTTTTTTTTTAAGGCTGTCATTTTTACACCAGGCGTATAACACGCACTCGTAAATTTTGATCTTATTCTTTGTATTAAAAGTGAACACTATACGCTGGGTTTTACAGTATTTAAAAATTAGATTCCATTTCATACACTCAAAGTATAACATACATTTTGACTGGAGTTTTAACTCTATTTTATCTCTCACATTAAAAGCCTCTTATTAACATCAAAATGTAATGTTAATATACGTGTGTCGTTCGATGGATTAAAAAGAAGTTTTACTTTTAATTGTGTTAATTTTGACAATTTCCTTTTTTTTTTATTTTGAACTTTCGTTTTTCTTATAAAACGTCAACATATCAAATGACAAGTGAAGAAACAATAAAACTTAAACCTGAATTGCATTCTATTTCATCCAAAGGTTTTATCGAACTTTATTTAGAAAAAGCAAAAGTAGTTATGTGCAAGTATTTAGTAACATTTTCAATTTTAGTTGTTTCCACATTAATATATTCTATGTAGGAAAAAAAATGACCTCGAAAAAGAGAAATTTTGAAGTTCCATATGTGATGTTACATTCAATGCAAAATTAACCTACCAAAAAAGCAGACATCCACCTAAATTACAACTCCATACATTGCTGCTGATAAACTGGGGCTATAATTCCCCATCTTTCGTCAAATACCTTTTCAATCGACAGAGCGATTACAGAACTGATGGGAAAGCTGAAACCTCTTTAGTGATCGTTGAAAGAGTAAGGATATACGAAAAACGTAGTTGATGATTGTCTATTACTAGAACTCATGAAAAAGATAAAAAATCCGCATGATTCGGATGGGTCGTAAGCGATCAGATGGTTAGACACGAATGCGTTGACCAATACCTAAATGCGTGAGCACAAAAAGTTTTCGATTACGATACAGAATAGAAGAAAATTACACCATCGATTTCTGCTAAGGTGAAATCGTTTTTGGCATTTGCTTTCTTGATACAATTCTGCTGAGGTAGATGCTTTTTTCGATGACATATGCGATAGATATGTATAGTTTAGGACCCTGAAAATTATCAGCTGTTCCATAGCTATGGATAGTATCAAGTAATGTATGGAATGAAAGGAAAATCATAAGCTTGCTTTCATTATTGTATTTAACGCTTTGATAGTTGCTTTTATTTCATGAAGACACCTGATTTAAAATCCGATGATAGAAATTTTTGTATTAATACTATGTACGAGGAAAAGAAAAAATACGAATACAATATATGGAAGAATGGAAACTAAAAATATACACATTAATTCCGTAGAATAAAATTATAGTTGCATTTTATCTCTTTCAATTGACATACAATAGAGTGAATCGAAGATTTTTTTTCTGAATTTCATAACCTACATAGGCTCGAAAAATGTACTCTGGTATATAGATAAAGGGGAAAATAAAATAAAAAATTAATTTTTTTATGCTAAGCACTGCTACAAAGAGAATGAAATTTAGGTATTTGAGGTTTTTCTTATGGTAAAAAGTCACAAGTTATTTTTTAATAAAGAAAAACAGAGTATTTTAATACTTTCAACATTTACGGTGATAAGAGGACACTTGCTAAATAGTAGTTACCACGAAAAAAACATATCAGGTACATTTAACAATTTTTTTAACGTTAAATTTTTGAAAAACCTACTGTCGAAATTGCAACGCACGATAAAGCGGAAGACGGGGTTGAACCAGTGGCATAACGGAGAATATTAGCCCCCCTCCCCTTGCAGAGTCAGGTTTTTGACCCCAAGAGGAATCTTACCGAGGATTGCAGAACCTTTGGCCCTTAGAATTCTGCCCTCCCCCCCATCCGATATGTGAACTCACCCTATTTCTTTTAGAGCTACAAACTGGACCCCGATAAACAATCACCCTCCATACTTTATTAAGTTTCAACCATTGGCAATAAACCACGTAATTTTGAACCATGGTTAAAGGATGAGAGCGACACCTGAGCTTATACTTCTACTCTCCAGTCTTCTGAACCACACCAACGTGAGAACTTTGAACCTTGACATATTTCACGTACATCAGCCCCATTATTACTGTAGATCAAAAATGATACCAGAACTTCAATCAATGATACGACAGGAACATCATCGGTCTCGTGACCCTAACTATTTGGCTACAGAAGTCAAAACTTCAAATTAGGATTGATGTTTTATTATACTTGAAACGCGTTAAAAATAAATAGTTAAGAGGGAAAAACGGTTGTGTTGAACCTGTGTATTTGGAAACGAAAGAAGCAAGAAAAAAATAGATGGCATACAATAGTAATTATACATTGAACTCAACCAACTTAATCGCTTTATTTAGATATATTTTAAATATTTATATATATGATATCATATACGTATATTGAAAATGTGATTCAATCATTATCAAATGTGATGCATTATCATTCATGATTAATTCCTTGTAATACATTTTCATGGCATTACCTTTCTTCCAGAAGAAATTATAATGATCAATTTTTTACGTACTTCTTATGTCTTGATCAGTTGCAAAATTAAGTGGAGAAAAATCACTTGATTCTGAATGTATATTATTCAAAATTTGGGACATTTCCTTACCTGTAAATGTCTCGAATAGATTTCCAGATCTATGACCAATTAAATCCTATTTGTATATATAATATTCGAATTCAGATAAATTCTGTTTTTTTTTTAACTGTATCTATGTATTTAAATATTTAATATATGAATTCACATAAATTCTGTTTTTTTTAACGGTTTGCTGATCAGGGACGTAGAGAAGTGTTTCCCATTTCATAACTTACACCTCAAAATTAATTGCGAATTGCAATGTTTTATTTTCAAGATGGAAAGGATATTTATGTGGTACACGGGGAATTTTAACTAGAGTAGAGTCCCGAAAACTGGCCTGATGAGGAGTGGCCGAGTTTGTGAATGCCGAGTTATCCAGAATGGGATTTAAAAAAGAGTAAGTACGTGTATTTCCACAGAAAATATTGTACTGCATACACAGAAAGAAACAGAAAATAAACTGCTTAATTACCCTAAACAAAGGAAAAGTAAATATTATGAGAGGGCATAGAGCATTTACGACATGAAAGTGAAAATTAATGAATATACAGTATGTAGTAATTTTTATCTGATCAGACACACCTCAGAAAAGTGCTTCATGAATGCGCACACTATAATGAAAATTAAGTAGACGACTTTACAAAAACTGGCTATTTTTTTAAAGGAATGCGTAAAGTCGTGTTGTCTTCCGTATTGCACTCTATATTTTGCTGCTTCATCACGAAGACGACAATGGAACAGCTAGTCCTTCACGGACGCACCTTGTTGTTCAAATGTGTACTGTATTGCAATTTGGACAGTCTTTAGTCCCTCAATTCAGGGGTGCAGCTACCGCCGTATCAGCCGTATCAATGATACGGGGCCCCCTGAGTTACATAGGCTCCAATATGTGTAACTACAGATCCACTAACAGGATTTTCATACCTAAAAAAGGGCCCCGAAGAAATTTTGATACAGGGCCCACTCAGAACTAGCTACGCCGGTGCCTCACTATGTGATATTTTAGGAGTTTGTACAGTGTCCTCAGCATTAGCCTCTTCATCGTTTTCCGGCATTTTTCTTTCATTGTGACAGCAGCAATAATTTCTGCTTCAGATATAATGTCGTATTTGGTATCATTCTGGATCTTCGACCTGCAAGGGTGTGGCGGGGTTATCGAGTACCGAGTTTTCAAGACTACTGAATTAATTTTTTCCTAAAGAGGAAGTAGCAAAATAAAAACTATTTTATTTTAAAAGCGATTTGATTGAAATTTCAAAAAATATAGCAATACTTACGGTGGAGGCCCACATAGCTACTCCACTGCAGTGATTAATTATAATATCAATCATTGGCGTAGGTAGCTCTGAGTGGGGCCCTGTATCAAAATTACTTCGGGACCCTTTTTTAGTAATGGGAGTGAGACTATAGTTATACATGTTGGGGTTCCTGTAGCTCTTGGGGGGGCCTTATCATTGATACGGCGGTAGCTACGCCCATGATATTAATCTAATTCAGAGGTTCTCAAACTTTTTTGTCTCATAGACCCCTTGCCATGTTTTTTGGTTTGGAGTAGACCCCTGCTTACCTAATATAGAATTTTTGCAAATTTACCAATTTAAATGTCTTTTTCACAGCTGGTATGGATTTTACTTTAAACGATTTATAAATTTTTAACTTAAGTGAAGTATAGTCTTTAAAACTTAAGAAAAACATGTTAATTAAATTAAAATTTAATTAATACATAAAATAACTGAGCAACACACAAATTCTTTTAAAGGGAGGAATAAATCTGGTGCTTCAATAACAATTTTTCAACATTTGGAAATCTATCATGTCAGGTTTAACCCTAGATCTCTTCAGTTAGTATTGTCCAGACACTTTATTTCCCACATTTTTTTTTGTTTTTTTTGTTTTGGAGATTGGCAACCACGCTGAAACTCCTTCTCACTAGGAAAAGTAATTAAAAATTTTCTCACGATATTCCATAATTCGCGATAAAAAAACAGGTATGTCTTTTTCAAGCCGAAATTGCAGACATTGTCTTTGATTAACTAAAATTTATGCTGTCACTTTGTAACTGCAAATTAATTTTATTAAAATTAGTAAATAAATCTATTAAATAGATAAAAATCTGGTCTCCACTTGACTAAATGTTCTTTTAAACTTAAAATCCTGATTTGGTTTAATGAAAGCCACCATCATGGACCCCCATTTACACCTCATGGACCCCCAAATTTTTTTTCGCTGACGTGGACCCCTTTCAGGTCATCATAGACCCCTGGGGGTCTATATAGACCACTTTGGGAATCACTGATCTAATTTGAAGTCTATCCAATATATTTAAATTGACGTTGTTTAATTCAGTTAAGGTTTGCAGAAAGTAAATTCAGAGGGTTTTTTTTTTATTTGGTCTTCATTAATCATTGCACATATTTTAAATTTGTCTGAACATTTTTATAACCAAGGTTATTTTTTATTTAATGTATTTATATATATACATATATATTGGAATTGGGAAACCAATTAAGTTATAAGCTCTAATAGTTCAAAAATATTAAATTAGTCTATAAAGTCTTCCACTACATTTTTATTTAGCTACTTATGTGACCTGTGGTCTCGGTCAATGTTAAATTACTTTAATCATAGTATTTTGTATTTCAAAAAATTTGAATGGAAAAGATATTGTAAATTACTTATTTATTTTCAAGTTTACAGGTACGATTTCTTTTATTTGATCATATTTTTCACATAGATATTTTTTATTAAAGCAGTATTTATTCATTTATGGAATTCAAAAGTATTCCACTTAAAATGTGTCGATATGTGTCAACTATCTTCAAAAGAAATGACATATCATACCTAACTCAAAAATAACAATTTACATTTAAGAAATTAAATCTAAAATTTCCCTTCAGTTTATATTGTGTGTGTGTGTGTTTGTGTGTGTGTGTGTGTCTGTGAACCAGAGCCATTCTTTTAAAAAAATATTCTAAATTTCTAAAAAATAGATATTTAATCAAATTTAACTTCAATCCACGAAATTTTCTCTCTGTCAATTCTTACCACAACATTTCCTCCTTTCCCTTAAGCATCACCATCAAATCCTTCAATCTGGTAGTTCTTTTCTCAGTTAAGTGAAAGAAGAGAAAAAAAGAACACTTCAAAGACGGTGACGACTAACTGCGCCCGGAGGGATTGCTTGGTCCGTCCCGCCATTTAATTAGGGGCGTGGGAAAAGGCACGTTGATCAGACGATCAGGGAGTTTTGAGAAATCGGAGGGAGGATTCCGATACACGATTTCACCTGATTTTTTTTCAGATAATCATCAATGAATATTTTTTTTCCACGTATCGCTGTTATTTCCGAATTTCGTGACATAGCGAGCGGTGCATCAAGTGGACAGGAGGGGGGACCTCTATTCAAGGATATAAATCCTACCAAATTGCGATCATTCTACGATGTAAGTGGGTTTTAATAATCGTTTGGTGGTCGAGACTCAAGGGTGTCGCCGAGGGTAGATAAGCAAATCGATTAAGGGTGCCGGTCGTTCTTTCGAATTCGGGACAAGAAAACAAAATTAGTTTAAGAAATATTGGAAAACTTGAAGAATGCTTAAGTTTTTTTTTTTTTGGTTGTTTGTTGTTTTTGAAGTGGACTTGAAGATGCGACTCAATTTCTTTGTCATAATTTTTATTTATTCATTTTCCCTTTCCTTTTTTCTTTTTTTTTTAACCTCGCAAAAGAAGACCGACTATAATAAGTTGAATTCATGATGGTCGTATGATAAATGCTCCATTAAATTCAAAACTGAAATTAGGCTTGTATTTATCGTTCTGTTTGTAAAATTTATGTAATATTTGAAATTGTTTTTCAAATTTGTCGAAATGCGCTAATTATTACGTAAGATTTTTCAAAAGGTATTTCAAAATGTTTTATAAAAAATCCTGTGTTACACGTGTTTGTTTTTTTTTTAATCAAGTACATTTTTCTTACCTATGAGCGTTATTATAGTTGACAAATATGTACCTTGTAACGAATCTATCAGTGATCCTTCAACTAATCCTCTTGGGAAATCTTTGGGCTATCAATTCTCGTTATTCACAACCAACCCTTCGGACGTGATATGTAAATTAGTTACTATATGTAGTCCAGGTTTTCTAGCTAGAATAGAAGGTAGGAGAGGAGATAAACCAGAAAAATCAGGTGAAATCATTATTGAAGTTATCATATTTGAATTACTGTGATTAAGGTATCCAATTACCCAAAAATTATGATTTTTTTTCAAAAATTGATACATTTTTTTATGATTTTATTTCATAGGTCATCTTATTAGATTAAGGTGTCCGGCTACGTTCAGAATTGTAGTTTTGTAAAAGCGTACAAACGAATATTTTTTTTAATATTTAGTGTTTTTTTAGATCAGAATACGCATATAAAATTGTTTTAAAAATATTATTACAATAAAAATTATTTAATAATTATAAAAATTATTAAAAAATGAACTTATAATTATTTATTTTCAAAATGTTCTCTTTTTATGAAAAATGCCTCTGTAAAAATAATATTTTGCATATAAATGGCTAAGACTTCTCCAGAGAGCCTTAACTACAATTTTTAAAAAATTCACATTATTTTCAGAGTTACTACCAATTGAAATAATTATCGGCGTTTTTTGTAAAAAATTCTCCACTCGGATGTATTAAATTATGAATAAATCCCCTTCTAAGTTAAATATTTCAAGCATCCTAGTCCGGACTCTGTACAGAAGCCTGAGCTATATATAGGCAAAATATAATTATTATAGAAGAATTTTCCATAAAAGGAGACTGTTTTGAAAATAAATAATTCTAAATTCATTTTTTGTCGAAAAATTGCATTGAATAAACTGTTTATTGTAACAATATGCTTAAAACAATTTCATACGTGTATTCTAATCTAAGTGACAATAAATATTTAAAAAAAATATTTGTTTTTAAGGCTTTTGCAAAATCACGGTTCCGAACGTAGTCGGATACCCTAATAAAAATACCAAGCTTTTTATTTTCCATTCACTAGAACAAAAACTACAAGTGTTTTAATGAAAGATGATGCCATCACAAGATGTCAAACATTAAAATGCTCTTTACTCGAAATGATTTTTTTTTCTTTTCGAAAAACTCAAATGGGGACAGCGATTTCTCAAAAAGTTTTGAAAATAATTTGCTGAAATTTCTTGTGAATGTTTTGTTTAACAGTAGAAGTGTTTTGACCTTCAGATTTATCAATCACTGTTTTATTTCAAAATTTACAGTCCTTAATGTGAATATAATCACTGTTTTTTAAGCAATTTCATATACTAACTCAGATAAAGTGCTTTAGTTTTTGTAAAAATTAAAATACCTATTATCCTGAAGGTCATTTCAAACATGAATAACACACACATTAAAATTGAAAAATTGAGAATTTGTTCAAAAAGTCTTTGTACAGAGCGGACCCCGTTTATATAGTTTTTTGTACATTTTCATCAGTTTTTTCCCCTTTCAATAATAATAAATTTTTTTTTCTGTTTTCAATTTTACGATTTTTTCCTTAAAATATACTAAATAAATCTAAAAAAATCACAAAAACAAAAAAACAAAACAAAACAAAATCCCCATATCTTTAATTTTTCAAAAAAAAGTTGTCGCAAGTAGTGGGATACCTTAAAAGATTTGTTAAGATGAAGCTTTAAAGTGACGATTGTTCACTGAGATTTAGTTGATATTAGATTAAATCGGATGATAGGTTAGATCCTTTATAAAGTAAGGATCGAGTTTGATAGTTTCCTAATCGTTCGTGTATTACCGTCGTTGTTCGACTTTCGTGGTTATCATCGAGACATTCTCTCCCTATTATTTATTGAATATGTGTCTTTTCTTTGTTTGATAAATAAATGGATTGTTTGGATCATGGCGAGTGTTTCTTTCCTACCTCCCACATATCTAGGTGCCCAAGAGAGAGGTGGCAACCTCTCACAACCGTTTAAAATAAAGTTTCCGTAAAAAGCAAAATTTGGGAATAGCGAAGTCCACTAATAGTTTGGCTGGAAACACGTGATTGTATTTATTATGTGACTATGACGTCACATAAATTTAGCCTATTATTCTAAAGTATAGACCTTTAAGGTATCCGACTACGTTCGGAACCATGCTTTTAAAAAAGCACATAAATATATAATTTTCATGTTATTTAGTGTCACTTAGATTAGAATACATGTATAAAATTGTTTTAAGAACATTATGACAAAAAAAATTATTTAAATACAATATCTTGGCAAAAAATTAACTTAGAATAACCTTTTTCCAAATGTTCTCCTTTTGTAAAAAATGCTTCCGTTGTATTAATTTTTTGCCTGTATATAGCGCAGACCTCTGTTCAGAGGCTCAACGATGAGTTTTGAAAAATTCATATTATTTTCAGAATTACAACCATTTGAAATAATTATCGGCGTATTTTCTTAAAATTTCTCCCTTCTGTTTTCGTAAAACATGGATAAACCGAGTTCCAAGTTATGCGTTTCAAAAATTCTAGTTGAGCCTCTGCACAGAGATCTGAGCTATATACAGGCAAAATATTAATATAATAGAAGCATTTTTTACAAAAGGAGAACATTTGGAAAAAAGGTTATTCTAAGCTAATTTTTAGTCAAAATAGTGTACTTAAATAATTTTTTATTGTAATACTATTCTTAACCCAATTTTATATACATTGTCTAATCTAAGTTATGCTAAATATCATAAATATTATCCATTTACACGCTTTTGCAAAATCACGGTTCCGAACGTAGCCGGATACCTTAAACTCGTTCTTTTCCCAAGACTTAAAACAAATATATAAAAACTGTAATTTAAGTTTAATTTCTGTCATTTTTGTTAATGCATTTTATCCTTTCTAATAAACTAAATAATAAAAGTATCTTATATATCACAGGTATAATTTCTTCTTATTTAAATATATACCATATAGACAAATATTAGGACAAAATAGGACAAATACTAGTCCTATTTTTAACCGAACAGTACACAAAAAGGCCTAGTATTTATATTTATTATAAATTTTAAATATTTTTAGTTTACCTGTAAAAAATAAATAACTGGAACATATTCAAATTTTACCATAAGTGCCATTTGGACTTACCTGAATTTTGTTGGTTAGGAATTCCTCTTACAATCATGAAAGAGTTTTTTTAAAAATGAACTTACAAAAAAATAAGTCAGGAAAAATGTCATTTTGGCTCTTTTTTCTTTGAACTCAAGTGAAGCAAGCTAATGTTTCCGGGTTATGGAAAGCACTCTGGTTGAATAGTTAAAATACGGCTGAATAATAATCACTACAATGAATGCATTTTCTTAAAAGCTAGTTGACAGCACAGCACGTAAATAGGAAGCTTAAAATGTTAGTGACATCAGAGCGAAAGGAATTTGCAGTTGTCTTACTCTATCCCATAAGTAGTATTTTTAAATGGTGTAACTCAGACATTTTATTGCATATTTTCTGCTGTTAGGTGTTTTTCTAGTGCTAATTTTATTCAGTCAATTTTCATTTTTATGAAATACTTTACTGTCTGAACTAAATGTCACAATCAAAAAATGCCCTTCAATTCACTCTATTTACTACATTTTTTTAGAATTGTTTATTATCTGAAGTGAAAGTGAATGTGCATTCTTTAATTTTTATTTCTTACGCTATTATTATGCATTTAAAGATGTATGCTGAAATTACTTATCAAGAATGATTTAATTTACGTGGAATTGAAATCAAGTTTGATTTTTACCATTAACTAACTTTCGAGATACAATTAATTATTTTAAATATTCGTAAAATCATCTCATTCAAGTCTGATTGTATTCACACAGTTATTTAAACGTTAATTATTGCCAATAGTTTTGGTTTATTATTATTGTTATTATTATTTCTTATTTTGAGGTATGATTTACCATCCCCATGGTTTATTTTAAAAATATCATCAAATATCAGTGTAAAAAATAATTTTAATTGCATTAGTGAAAAGATCTGATTTAAATAAGAGTGCGAAGCATTTCTGTGTGTAGTAATATTTCAAATATCTAGATATTTTTGAATTTATTTAGACTAGTAACAAGTCCAGTTTTTGTAAAAGAAATCATAAAAAAATATATCTTATAAATAGATTAAAACAATAAAAATTATATAAATGCATGTAAAATTATGTAATTATGATTATGTAAAGTATATCCACACACTCATTCAGTTTTATAATTCCGCAATTTATTATAATAAATTATTCAAATTTTTAGTAATAAGTTTAATAACTGGAAACTTATCGTTTACTGATTCTAATAACTACAAATTTTTTAAAAAATAATAAATTTTAAATGAATGATTATATATTTGTTCGCCATAATGCTAAAAAATATTAAGAATAAATTTTGATTTGAACATTATTTATAAAATGTATGTATATAATAGATTTAACCACACACAGAAATATAATTTTTAATAAGAATAAATCAATTAAATATTTCCTTAAAGAAATATATAAAGCAAACGGGGCATATCTGCACAGAAAAATGTATTTGAGAGTAGTTTGCATTCTTAATATAAGAGGTTTTCAAATATAACCTATAGATTGGGGTCTTCAACCTTTCACGCTCGAGGGCCAAATTAATAAATTTAATTTCATCATTTCATTCACATTAAAAAATTCACAGTAATCCACGGGTCACACGACTGTCAATATATATATATATATATATATATGTTATAGTCAAGAAATTTACTTAAAAAAGAGAAGAGTTTGTTTTACAAGACTGCAACTGATTTTAAGGTATCCGACAACGTTCGGAAACGTGGTTTTGCAAAAGAGTATAAATGGATAATATTTATGATATTTAGTGTCACTTAGATTAGAAAATGTATATAAAATTGTTTTAAGAATAGTATTATAATTAAAAATTATTTTAGTTCAATATTTTGACAAAAAATGAACATAGAATGACCCATTTTCAAAATAGTCTCCTTTTGTGAAAACTGCTTCTATTATATAATAATATTTCGCCTGTATATAGCTCAGAACTCTGTACAGAAGCTCAACTAGAATTTTTGAAATATATAACATAGAAGTGGGTTTATCCATGTTTTACGACAACAAAGGGGAGAAATTTTAAGAAAAAAACGCCGATAATTATTTAAAATGGTTGTAACTCTGAAAATAATGTGAAGTTTTCAAAAATCATAGTTGAGCCTCTGTACAGAGGTTTGAGCTATATCCAAATGACACTAAATATCGTGAAAATTATCCATTTAGGCGCTTTTTTAAAATCACGGTTCCGAACGTAGTCGGATACCTTAATTATTACCTGATAACAATACATCTAAATAGCTATAATTTAATTTAATAAGAGCACAATATATATTTTTTTTTATTTATGAATAATGTAATACTTTGTGAAAATATACAGATTATACTCAAACTTTAAATTTCACAAGTGTATAAAATTTTGTAATTTGTATTCATTATTTCAAATCTAAATGCAAAAATAAACATATTCTCGACCAAAGGGTACAAAATTTTAAGCATAATAAGTAACAAAACAAGCTTTATATTTTTAAAAGTCTTAAATGTTACATACGATCATACCGCATTAATTTACTTAATCTCTTACTTATATTTTGCATAAAAGCTAAAAATAGTAGAACCAATCAAAATATTTAGGAATATTCATTTTTAAAAATTTAAATTTGCTAAGAAGACTGCATTTGATAATTTAGGAGTTACAGGCGGGTTTAAAGTCGTTATTTTCCTGGTCTAATAATCAAGTAATTCTAAATTATTTTCCAACCATTACGAATCCAAAAGAATTGTTTTCATTAATGTAATGTACCATACATGTGTAAATAATACACACAATAAATATGATACATGTAATGAATCAAAGGTTTCATATTATTTGTATTTCTGTTGAAGACTATAAATAAAAGAAAATTTGTATCATACTATAATATATTTTTAATTTGCTTATATTTTTTCACACAAATACCTTTACAGAAAAAGATTTTTAAAAACTCTCTATATAATTTATTTAAACAAATAATGAATAACTGCTTTTATAAGTACCAGAATCAAGAAGCTTAACATAATATCTTCACTCAAATTATTTTGCGAGTTCTCAATATTTTGCGTGTTAGAGAGTTCAGAATGGGTTTAGTTATTTCTGAGTGGAAAGTTGAAAAAAAAAACTTTGCTAGTAAATTAAGAACGCGATGTTAATTTTTTAGAATCAGAAAAAATATCTCTGAAAAGGATCATATTAATATGTTAAAATTATTAGCTGCATCAAACATTCGCTTGAATTCTTCACTGAGCTTTCCAAAGGCTTTCTTTTGAAATAGAAAAACAAAGCCTTTTTCGTCTGATTTTAATTGGACTGGCAATAAAATTGATTCACATCGAAGTGACGGGAAAAAATATCATTCGTGTTCAGTGGGAGGGGGGTCCTAGGGGTCCGGACCACCTCCTTAGCCTTAGATTTTTTTTATATTGGTTGTAATCTTATGTATATATTACGTAAAATTTAATTATGTATGTTATGAATAATTAATTTTATTAATTAATGCTAATTATTTATTCAATAATTAATGTTGAATTGTTCTTGTTCCCGAAAATCGACAAGTTCAAAAGAATATGTTGGGCGCCTTATTGGAGCATGATACCAAAATGGTGAACTTTCGACCCTGGACCTCCCCTTGAAAAATTTTTGTGTGCGCTACTGTGCGTGTCTCTCTTCTGAACTTATTCATTTTACTATATTTAGTTATCTGGTCACCACAGAAAAATAAGTTGAAATATTTTTCAAGTGAAACCTCTTTCCACAAGATAAAGCTATTTTCTTATTTAAGTCTATATAAAAATCAGCATGATTTCTATAAGAAAATTTTAAGAAAATATGAAAGATAGTAAGTATCACGACATTGTTGCATTTTTTTGTTCTATTTTGCAATCTACCTGAAAGCGTTCTGTGTCGCTATATCATGTTCAGCCGTCACGACACCAGACTAATCGTCTGCAAATTCATTTTTTGAAAGGGTCTTTAATCATAAATCGTCTGCATTGCCAGGCGACAATTGCGCTCAATTAAATATCCACCAGCAGCACGGAGGTTGAAGAAAATAAAATAAAATAAATCCCCTCTTTCGAGCTTTCTTTCTTTTTTTCTCGTTTTCTCAATAAACAAAAAGAAAATGAGAGGAGGGAGGGTGGGAGAGCGTGAAATTCGACCTGCCCTTTTGGAATAATGACAGAGCCGCAACGTTGGTCATCAGAAATCGTAGAAAGTTAACCGTAAGTGCGTCTAATAACAAGGGTCTAATAAGTGGCTCCCATTTATCACAGTGCAGACCCAAATCGCAGAAACTGGACGTGATAGGCCTATTTAGTCGTTGTCTTGTTTCAATCGACTCGCTTTTAATTTTGCCAGATTTGGGGCCCAAAACATATTTACTTTTTTTTTTTTTTGGCTGCAAAGGAGCAAAAAATTGATATCGACTACTTGAGTGCAACTATTAATGATAAGGGTCTTATGTACGTTGAGGTAAAAAAAAAATAAAAGAGAGTTATTATAATTTAGTATTTAGTGAAATCAACTTTTATTAGATGTAGGTAGGATCTTAAGGTATCCGACCACGTTCGGAACCATGATTTTAAAAAAGCGCATAAATGGTTAATTTTCATGATATTTAGTGTCACTCAGATTAGAATACATGCATAAAATTGTTTTAAGGACACACACCCATTTTGACAAAAAAATTTATCTAAATACAATATTTTGGCAAAAAATTAACTTAGAATAATCTTTTTTCAAAATGTTCTCCTTTTGTGAAAAATGCTTCTATTATAATAATATTTCGCCTGCATATAGCTCAGACCTCTCTGCAGAGGCTCAACTAGAATATTTGAAAAATTCACATTACTTTCAGAGTTACCACCCATTGAAATAATTATTGGCGTTTTTTTCTTAAAATTGCTCCCCTCTGTTGTCGTTAAATATGGATAAACCCACTTCTAAGTTATATATTTCAAAAATTCTAGTTGAGCCTCTGTAGAGAGGTCTGACCTTTATACAGGCAAAATATTATTGTAATAGATGCATTTTTCACAAAAGGAGAACATTTTGAAAAAAGATTATTCTAAGTTAATTTTTTGCCAAAATGTTGTATTTAAATACTTTTTTTTGTCAAAATGTCCTTAAAACAATTATATACATGTATTCTAATCTAAATGATACTAAATATCATGAAAATTATCGATTTATGTTCTTTTGCAAAATCACGGTTTCGAACGTATTCGGATACCTTAAAGGTTAAAAAGAGAAAAAAGTCTTGTGTGTGGTTAAAGGGATGTAAAATATAAAGTATTGTACTGAGTACCGTAAAATCTGTACTTTCAACACAAAAAAATAAGATCAAAATTTATGGATGCTCATTATACGCCGGGTATAAAATGAGAGCTTTAAAAATAAATAAAGATGAGCATGGAAAAAAATTAGACTGCTACATATATCGAAATACTGTTTATTTAAAAGAAATGACATTCCTTATTAACTTAAAGGGTTGTAGTTCTAGAAATATACTGTTTTTTCTAAAGCCTGGAATAATACCTCGAAAAAAGGGCTCAAAATATAAGAGCATTGCGCGCGTACATTTCAGGTTTCATCATAAAAAAAAGTGCGTGTTATACGGCGAATATACTCAAAAAATTAAAAATTACACCTTGAAAGTATGGATGCGTGTTATACGCCAGATTTTACCGTAATTTATTTTGATCTGTTGATCATTTTCAGCTATTATTAAACAAAGACAAAATCACCAAGAAAAGTTCTTTTATCAAATGAATTGAGAAAAATGTTTGTTAAGAATTAATACATTTTAATATTGTTCTCTCTATACAAGTGTGTGTACGGAGAGAAGAATAATACGAAGTGTAAGAATATACGAGTGAGAGAAACTACATAATACAACCTAAAGGAAAATCAGAATTATTTACATCATTAATAAACCGATAAAAATTTCGTGATGGGACAGTAAGCATGGAACCTGAAAAGCCTGATCGAAAGAACTGCCGCAACAGTTTCAGGGGACAAGGAAGCGTAAATACACGTATGACAATTAGCCTTCTTGTTTATAATTAAATTATTGTTTCCTTTCCATAATAAAAAATATAAGTCCAGTCTATACAGAATGTCCCAAAAATAGCACCCAAACTCTGCACACCCTAATTCTTCTTTGGGAGTACATAAAAAGTACCCAAAAAACTATACATATACGATCCACAGTTCACGAAAATTTACGAAAAACAAAGTATGACGTCACAACCATATTAGACTCACCAACAGCAGTATTTTCAAATCTTTATAAAGTCAAATGTCTAATATCCACGGTGAATATCGAGAAAGGCTTGAGCGCGTCGTGGAATGGATGAATGCAAACGTCGCAGCAGCGTAGTGTCCATCGAAGTACACACAGCATGCAGACGAGCTACTAAGTCCGTTTGTGTTGTCACAACGTCTCGATACACCAATTCCTTGAGATTGGCCCGTTGGAAAAAAATTCAATGGTGTGAGATTTGGTGATCATGACGGCCATAGAACCGGATTTACATGTCCGATCCAGTGGCCGGGGTATGCCATATCCAGCCAAACACCGCCAGAACCCCATCTCATGAACCATATTACATCATAATTCCTTTATCATAATTAAAAGTCCAGAAAAAGTTGGTTGCCCCGAAAGGTTCGACTTCTTTGGAGTCCTCTTAGTCTGGTGACTCCCCTTTTACCAATCCGGTTTGGGTCCATAGTTCTCAGGTTCATAGACGCACGCAAGCCGCAACACTACATTGAAGTGGGATCCTCACCAGACTCAGGACAAGCAACCTGAGAGGGATGAAAATCCACAAAGATGAAGCGAGAACGTACTAACAATGTAAGAAATACACTGATCCCTGACCACCTGTTCTCCGGTCTTGCCGTTCTGGCGATCTTGCAGCGAATTAGTAACTGTCCTCAGGATGATCGGTATGAGGACAACTGTCTGGACATTGCTGATGTGGTATCTCTGACCTTCAGTCCTATATGAAGGTAACTTTCCATTTCCATAAACACGACAGCAAACCAGCCATTCATTCATCATCATTTACTACATTTCTGGCGTGTAGTTAGGGCACTATTTTAGGGACACCCTTCATAAGAATATGCTTAATTTTGAATGCTAATCAAACAATTTTGTGGGAATTTTTCCTTAAAATTTGTTCCCGTTATTTAATAATTTAACTCAATTAAAATAATGTATTTAAAAGGAACAGTGAAAATCGTTTTAATATGTAACTATAAAGGAACTGATTTTTTTATATATTACCTAAATTTTACATTATTATCTTTAAAAATTTTATATTTTATAAATAAACCACAATGAGAAATTGAGGAAAAAAGATGCATCAACCGATGTGCTTTGTTAAATATTATTGTTATTTTAAAATATACCCCCCTGTTATTTTTAAATATTTATTCGTGTTATTATAGAACATTTTTGCTTATAAATTCATTTTTTGGCTAGTTATCCTAATGGTTCAACTTCACATGCATTCCTAATGGTGCACGAGCATGGTGAAATAGTTGGGATAATGTAATATTTGTTTATAAAGGGATGCATCATTAATATATTAATTTTCTTTTCTTTTGAAAGCGCTATTTAATTTTTTTTTCACTTTTGAAGGCTCATTTAGAAGGTTTAAAGTAAAAAGTAGACTGACTTCGTCAATGTACAAATACATTAATATTTTACACCGAATAAATTTATTCAATTTTTCTTTGATCACATTTTTAAGGCTTAGAAGATTTTAAATGCCGTTTTATCTATGAATAATTTGATGAAATCAATCTGAACGATTCAGCATTAAAGTCATTAAATACAATTTATTTACAGCGTTTTGAAAATAAGCGTTTACATGATTATTATTCGTAATGCATTGCGAATAAAAAATAGCACATACTTCAGGTAATTAAAATATGCTACCTGGTTAATTATCTTTTTTAATTATTTATACAACCTTTATTTTGTTTTGTTCTTTGAAGAATGAAATTTTCTTACTTCAATAACTTTGTTGGTGCTAATGGTATATTTTTGGAGACGAGTATTTACGATATTTCTCACAAATATTAGTTTATTAAATATTCAAAATACCCCTGCCCACCATCACTTTTGTAAAATTATAATGTTTACATTGGATTTTCACATAATATATTTGTACATAGGATCATAGTTTAACATTTCAGGAAATGCGCCCACGAAAACTTTACAATAAATATGTTGTTTCTTATATTGTTCTCCCACAAGACACCTAAGTTTTCTAAAAGTCATTGCTATTCCTCTCACCATTCCTTTCCTTTACGATGAAATGGTTTCTTCGATTTGCAATGATAAATTTAAGCTCCTACGTTGATTTCATGAAGTATTCTGCTTCATTCGTAAAATTTACGAAACAGGTCACTCTTAGAAATGCATATTTTTCCTGTTTTGGAGTTTTATTTCGCAATTATATTTCTGATTTGCATTATACTGAGTTATAGCTTTATTTTATATAGTTAAGAAATGTATCTCTTTTGAACTGTTCTAATAATAGACTCAAAACTTGTGAAATAGGGAGATATTGCAGCATTGAATATTCCATTACAGAAATTCATTGTTTCCAATGTGAAGGCAGTGATGATAATGATTCCAAACTAACAAATAATTTTTATTTTCGATTGTCTCATCTTTGTTTTTTATAATAAATCTTATTTTTATCATATTTACTATGTAATCAAAATATCTCTCATTAATACAGGCCATTACTTTAACACTAGAAAGACTGAAACTGAGTATATACCTATATTGCTCAAAGGCAGTCAAAATAACTGCATTGTGAAAGAATTATCAATGTGTAAAGAAATTTGCTTAGAATTAACTTTTAATATTTTTTATATTATTTACAGTCATATACCAAGTTATTAGTAAATATTATTAATAAAAATTTTTTATTTCACTTGGAAAAAAATACATTTTAAAAAATTCTAAGACATTTAGCATTATGTATGTAATTGTATTTCTAATTGAAATTAAAAAGCAGTCAAAATGACTTTTTGGGGCAATCTAGTGTTAAATATATCATGTAATTCATCATAATAATCCCTACTAGTATATTTACAACTTAGTTTTCATTGCTTTGCGGAATTGTTTCTCGAACTTGCTTTTTATGTTTACGGAACTAAAAAATTAATTTAACGAAATTAGTCGACGGCATTTTGCATAAGCACCAAGATTTTTTCTCGTAAAAATTATTCATGCAGAAAAATATGGCATACATCCTGAAATTAGAAATGATTACAAAGAAGTATATGTGTTATTTTTTTCATATCTTGATGTTTACATTTCCAAACAATGTTATAATTATGAAATGTCCAAACCTATTTACAAACCTAGCATTTTATAAACAATTTTCAATATAGATTTCAATTTTACTACACATTTAAGAGTTCGACTTACTGTAAAATTAAAACTTTAATTTTGTAAGCTCCTTCATACAAATTTTAAAGTATCTTATTTCCTATCCTACAATCCTTTAACTTGATAAACTGGATCTCTTACACGAAAACCTTATTTATGAACAACTTGTTTCTTCAAAAGAGAGATGGTCTTTCGTGTTTATGTTTTGCGGCGACTTTTCCTATCTTCGTGTGAGGCTCCTCACGCAATTTCGCTTCCAAAGTTCAGTTGTAAATAGGGAGGTCAAACATATGTCAGGTGTCATGTCTCAGTAGGAACTTTAACAGGTAACACAAATGACAACGACATATTTTGTGACATCAAAAGAACTACAGATCTGAAATTAATGTTTTCAAATAGCAATGTGGCACTTTTGGCATCTGTATGCTCTCAATTTCGGGTTGTTTCTATTATTGATGATTCAAGAGATATTCGAAATGGTGTGGTGACTGACAGTAAAGGGTTATCGATTTTTTGAGGTTATTAACTTGCACAATTTTAAATTCGATAATGAAATATCCATTCGTAATTAAAGTATATGTTTTTAAAATTTATGATTCTTAAAAAGAGAAATTAATGATACATATATTAATATCAATAAAAGTGAATGACCGTGTTGTAATTCTGATGTTAAAATGTATATTCAATAGTCAAATATAAAGATTGTAAGACTTACGATGATGTATGAACTTGTGAATAAGAATGCATGATATTTAATGTTAAATTAATTTTAATTTAACCCGTTATCTACCGACGGTACTTATAAGTATCACTCACTTTAAAATGACATAGAATAACCATTTTTACGAATACTCAGACGATATTTAGCGGAAATATTCTTTTAAATCCACTCTTTCAAGATATATGGCAGCACGGATTCTATGATGAGTATTACAACAGAAATTGCGTTTTTAACTGATATTTTGATGGGATTGCGAAGATTGTCATTTTTGATTGGATAAAATAGTTAATGCCAAAAGGTAAGAGTCTTATTTTTTTGTATGTTAATGAAGACGTTAGAAAACACGATTTGGCTATTTATTTTAAGTAAACAGTGTGTATAAATAATTAGTTTTACAGTTGAATATCTTGAATTAATTAATTAAATTTCCCTAAGTTGAGTATTTTGCTTGTGCATATCCCTTAATTTTCAATATAGTGATTCAAATATATATATATATATATATATATATGTGTGTGTGTGTGTGTGTGTACATGTGTATACATGTAAAAAACTACGGTAAATCATAATGTGGTTGATAAAGGTTTAAAGGGAAATGAAATGCAAATTTGAGTTTTGTAATAGATTAGAGAATACTAAAATTTTTTTAAATTCCTTAGGAACTAAGAAAACGAAGTTATGAAGGGAATAATAAACGAAAGCTTCCACGATAAGAACAGCCGCGGTAGCCTAATGGTCAAGGTATCAGCTCGTGGTTGGCTTGTCGTGAGTTCGAGCCCATTGCCACTAAAGACTTGCCGTGTAGGGGAGCGATGCACGTTAAATTTGTTGCGAGCTCAATTGTCCTCCCGTTGGTTTGGTAGTTAGGAGAGGGGTGCTCAGGTGTCGCCCTCGTCACTTGACCATGGTTCAAAATTACGAGGTCCGTCGCCAAAAGCCATTGTGTAGCGACGTTAATATTCACTCACCCGCGATAAAAAAGAAAAATCTTAATCTTCTTGACAGTTTTATATTATATTTCACACAAAGATTAATTGATTTTAAATTTCTTTGAAAAATTCATCGAAAAAAGTAGAATTAATCTTTATGAAAGTAAAATTAAACAAAATTTTCAATTCATCTATGGTAGGGGTCTTCTACCCGTGGCCGGTGGGTCGCGAATGGCCCGCTGATGACATTTTAGTGGCCCCTTATTTGAATTTGAGGTCATTTCAAAGAAAAAGTTGCCTTGTCTCTCTCTCTGTGCTTTTTGTCATTAAAACGCCATTATTCTTGTTGTTTAAAACACGATGTTACACTGATGTGTTTGATATTTATTTGAGATAAAAAAATTTAAAAATGACGAATTTTTCAAAAATTTCACTGTATTTGAATTAATTTTAAGTATAACAAAATCTGATTATGCATAAAATCTCAGAAATTTTCGGATAAAAAGTAGATTCTAACCTTTAACAGGTTTTTTCAAAGTATTATATTATATATATATATAATTCGATTTCCATTTAACATTTTTATAAAAACCGATATATATATAACGTAAACACCATCTCTACCCTTAAGGTATCCGACTACGTTCGGAACCGTGATTTCAAAAAAGCGCATAAATGGATAATTGTCATGATATTTAGTGTCACTTATATTAGAATACATGTATAAAATTGTTTTAAGGACATTTTTTGACAAAAAAATTTATTTAAATACAATATTTCGGCAAAAAATTAACTTAGAATAATATTTATTCAAAATGTTCTCCTTTTGTTTAAAATGCTTCTATTACAATAATATTTTGCCTGTATATAGCTCAGACCTCTGTACAGAGGCTCAACTATGAGTTTTGAAAAATTCACATTAA
>BMAV01009399.1:190402-236167 GCA_019973955.1 Trichonephila inaurata madagascariensis
ATATTCCGATATCATATTTTGTGTTCAAAGTGCGCGTTATACGCCGGATTTTACGGTACTTTAATTTTTAACAGAAATACAAACCGTTAGTTTTGTTAATAGAATACATCACCTACTGTAAAAGTTTTATCCATGAGAGAAACATTCATTCTGAACATTCATTTCAGAGCAAAATGTACATAAACTTATGTAATTTGATATGGGCTCCTATATGGGGGTGCCGGACCACCTTAAATGAAAACCGATGTCAAAATCCCTAAAGGTGTTTCATTCAATTGCACGAGAAGGATGAATGGACGAAAACAGTGTAAAACTATGAATAAGAAATGTTTGGTAAAAGCTTCCAGTGCCTTAAAGAATCCAGAAAATCTCCTACTTTGAAACGTGTTCAGATACCATCCAACAGATCATACGAAAAAATTACTGACATAGTGCAACACAGGCATGACACATTAGTTCAGCTTTTAGATGTGTATGTATCCAAGGACGTCTCTTTAAGACTTTTTGAAATCCTGGGCCCGGAGAAAAGATTTTTTTGAGACCTGGGGCTCTTATGCAAAAATAGGTCCCACTTTTGATCTTTAAAAGTAAGTATCTATATAGCATGCATTGTCAAATACTCGTACAAACGGTAATTTGAAACTAATAAATGTGCTCAACTCACAATCTCACAAACTGACTCGACCGATGGCCGTATTTCTACTAAATGAGTCGAATGATTGCTTATGGTATTAGGCCTTTGTCTATACATGGACAACGTTCGTCACATAATATTACAGTCTTGCCACTTTTTCCTGTTGACATGTAGTTTGAAAATCCCTGTTTTTCAGAGAATATGTACAGGAATAATATTTAACCATTAAAACTATTCGAATCATGATCTTATTAAGACTTGAGTCGAGAACGAAACTAGGTCTCCACCGAGGACGAGGTCCTGGGCCCGGTTGTCCCTTGCCTTAAGACGTCCCCCTGTGAGTATCAATAAACCATTCAAAGATAGTTCAAAATGACAGTGGAATATGTGGATGTTAGAAGGTTGGAAAAAACATTCATAAAAGGATTCCAAATGCATATGTAGAAATCTTATTTTTATATGTTCATCTTTTTCTCTTATTTTTAAAGCTATCATTTTCATACCCGACGTATAACATGCACCCCGTAAATTTCGATCTTATTTTTATGAGATAAAAGTATGCGTTATAAGATAATTTATTAATAAGCCGGTGACAAATATTTTACATTTCAGTAAAATTATTAAAAAGAAATTACTCGTATTGTTTGATTTTATCCGGTCTTTTTTTTTTCAATTCCTACTATTAGCTTACAATCTCTCTATATATTTATTTATTTATCTTGGTGGAATTTTCAGTCGTTAATAAAATACATTTTAAAGCGCTCAATTGAGTTGAAATTTTATATACCTGATTATTTTGGATAACAATACAATAATTTAATTATAATTAATAAAAATTTATTCAAACTAATTATTTAAAGAATTACAAATACAGCGACGTTGGCGACCCTTTTGGCGACTTGTGTCAAAACTTGTGTGAAAAGGGTTTTTTCTCACGTTTTAAAGCATTCAGTTGAACTGAAATTTTATATACACGATTGTTTTGGATGACAATATGATACTTTAATGATAAATAATAAAAATTAATGACCACTTAATGTTGTGATTCTGTCATATGAATATACATATTTATATTAATTGTAACTATTTAATAAAAAGTAGCTAAAAAATAAAAATTTTCTTTGTTGATCTAAGTAGGAATTGACTTAATTTTTTTTTTTTATATTACTTGTTACCATTCATTCTTTTCCTTGTCTTTGGACGTATTATATCTGGTTATTAGTGCCATTCATTCTCTGTTGTTTTAAATGTATCAAAGAATGTGCTTTGTACAGGGACTTTTTTAGAATGAGGTTAGTCTGATTATGCAAGAAGGGGAAAAAAAGATTAATAATGATGCAGTTGATGGTGCGTTAGGGTAACGGTTTCTATCTTTTGTTAAGCATATGCATGTTATTTTTACACCAACGACACAGAACCATTTTTATATCAGAAATGGCAATCAGTACCTTCTAGCGTTGTTGTTTTTCAATAACCAGACCAAGATTGATGGTGATGCTCAACCAAGCGTGTAGAAGTTATTATTATTGTTATTTTGCTATTATAGATTAGACTTTCACCATAAGTCAAAATCGTTGAGACTGGGTAGAGGTTTCAAAAAATCAACTTAAAAGTATACTGTTAAAATCTCCTTTTCTTTTTTAATCACAATCACCATTTTATGTGTCTAGTTAGAAAATTGGAATGATTGTCATTTTGTTTCAGTTTTTTCCCGAAATAAAATATATGTTCTCTTTATCAATTTTAAAATTACAAAAAAAAATGTTTACCTTATAAATTAAGTAAATTTGGGTTATTTAGTGAATTAAAATTCAGATATAAAACAATGTTTGCAAAAAAAGCATTGCATATTTAAGGTATCCGACTACGTTCGGAACCATGGTTTTAAAAAAGCGCATAAATGGATAATTTTCATGATATTTAGTGTCACAGATTAGAATACATGTATACAATTGTTTTGAGGACATTATGACAAAAACAAAATTATTTAAATACAACATTTTGGCAAAAAATTAACTTTAACCTTTTTTCCAAATGTTCTCATTTTGTAAAAAATGCTTCTATTGTATTAATATTTTGCCTGTATATAGCTCAGACCTCTGTACAGAGGCTCAACTATGATTTTTAATAAATTCACATTATTTTCAGAGTTACCACCAATTTAAATAATTATTGGCATTTTTTCTTAAAATTGCTCCCCTCTGTTGTCGTAAAATATGGATAAACCCACTTCTAAGTTATATATTTCAAAAATTCTAGTTGAGCCTCTGTACAGAGGTCTGATCTATATACAGGCAAAATATTATTATAATAGAAGCATTTTTCACAAAAGGAGAATATTTTGAATAAAGATTATTCTAAGATAATTTTTTGCCGAAATATTGTATTTAAATAAATTTTTTTCTCAAAATGTCCTTAAAACAATTTTATACATGTATTCTAATCTAAGTGACACAAAATATCATGAAAATTATCCATTTATGCGCTTTTTTAAAATCATGGTTCCGAACGTAGTCGGATACCTTAAATTTATTACTACATGGCTACAATAAAAACATTTGCGTCACACACTCGAATTTTAACGAATACATGAATTTGATTTCCAACTTTTTCGTCGTTGTATACCAATTTGTTAGATTTGTTTGAGAATTTTCAGGAAACAAAACATATTTAAAAAACATAACAGGGGCTAGGATTGTAATGTATGCAGTTAATGTTTTCTATACACAATATATGCAATGAGAATATTTTGAATGTACACACCCAAGTGTATGTAATTAATGCCCTTTATACATATTATCAATTAAAGCTTTCAAAAATATCTTAGATGTTTTTTTTTATTTCTAATGGCCTGCGATTGGTGCTTTACCATTGCAGACCTAGTGTATTCCCAAGACAAGTTTTAGATGTAATACCGGTTAAAAATTAAACAACTTTGACAAGTATCTCTGAATTTTCTCCATTCTTTTAAGATACGAGGGCAATTCAGAAAATAAGGAACGTTTAAGAATTAAAAAGAAACTAAGTACAAGAAAAAGAAATTATTATATACATCAGAAAGAGCGACTAAAATTCTACTTTTCTACATAGTCACCAAACAAATTGAGGCACTTATCATAGCGATAGACAAGCTTTGAAATTCCTTTGTCATAGAATTCTGTCGCCTGCTATCTCAGCCACTCAGTGACGCGCACCCGCAGCTTCTTGTCGTCGTCAAAGCGCTGTGTGGCTAGCCAGTTCTTCATTCTTGGAAACAAGTGAAAATCACTAGATACAAGATCGGGACTATAGGGCAGATGAGGGGAAAATCTCCCATTTGAAGGAATTAAGGAGTTCTTTTTCCTCGGCGCTTGTTTTGAACTGCTCTCCTAAGGTTGAACAAAGTTTGACAGTACCACTCAGAGTTTATTGTGGCACCACGTTCGAAAAAACCAATCAGAAGCATGCCTTGCCTATCCCAAAACACAGTCACCATAATCTTCTTTGCTGACAAGGTTTGCAAACATTTTATAAGATCTTTTGGGGAAACTTGTTTGACCTTACTGCATGGACTGTTCTTTTATCTCGAAATTCACGTGTCTCACCCACGTCTCGTCACCAGTTACGATTCGATCTTAGAATTAATCACCATGCCTGTCGTAGGCCTCCAGAAATGTCAAAGCTGCCACCATTCGCTGACTTTTATGGTGGTCTCTAAGCAATTTCGGCCCCCATCCTGCACAAAATTTGCGGTAGCCTAGCTTTTGTGTGACAATTTCAAACAAAAAAGTCACTGAAACTTGTGGAAAACTAAGCGAAAGCTCCATTATTGGGAAACGGCGGTTTTCTCGAATCTTTTCATCAACTTTAGCGACCAGTTCATCAGTCACAATGCTAGGGCGTCCGCTCTTCTCTTCATCGTGAACGTTAGTTCGGCCATTTTTAAACTGAATGCACCATTTTCGGATTGAACTTTCATTCATTACGTTGTTTCCGTACACTTCACACACTTGCTGATAAATTTCCATAGGTTTTAGGATTTTTACCAACAAAAACCGTATCACAGACCGCATCTCACAACTGGCGGGATTTTCAATTGCAGCGCACATTTTAAATTCGAATATCGAAAAAACGGGCTGCGTTAAAATGTTCCCGTTGTGATGGTTGGACGCCGAGCACTTAGACACCAAAATGTACTTGATCGGCGCGCGCCTAGCAACGTCAGACGGAAACTTTCCTTACTTTCTGAATAGCCCTTGTATGTTGTTACGCATATTATTTTTACATGTTTCAAATGCCTCATAAACTTTCAATATCGATTTCTCAACAAGCTTTGACCAGCATCTAATTTCAGCTTCTTCTGATGACTAATAATACTTGTGCGTTATGCGTTAGATTTGACTATTTCTTATAGTAAAGACACTTCTGTTTTTAGATTCCTTAAAAGCATATTTAGAATACCATAAAATATGCTATAATAGTTAAATAATGAGTACAAAGATATATCTTGAACATCTTATGAATTACTTTAATGTCAGTGTTTGCGTGTGTTTAGTTACTTAGTGTTATCGTATTCTTTAAAATAAATTCTTTCAAACACATATATATATTTCCTACGACTAATAAACCTTTAACTATTTTTCCGTTTATTAAAAAAAGTTTATCAAATGCAAGAATTTTAAAATTATAAGAATATTTTTAGTATAAATTATTTCTAATAAAAATCTTTTGGTATTCCATTTGAATTAACTTAAATTTAATATTACAATCGCAAAAAACAGAAAATGTTTTTTCTGGTAATCTATATAAAGGACAAATACTGTTGCTTAATCACCGGAAGCAAGAATAGAAACAAATGGCACAATTTTATGACAACAGAAGCTGAAATTTTTAGTTTTTGTGAGAAAAACCTCTAAAATTATGCATTTCAGTTAAAGGTACAGTTATTTTTAATAGTTTTTATTTGCACATTATTAATTAAGTAAAGTTGCAATAAATATCATTGTACTCCCATTTTAATAAGATAGTAGTTCATTTTAATTTGCATTAATTAAAGTATTCATTTCATTACTGCCATGTATATATATATATATTTTTAAAAGATTCATATACTTAAAAATCCGGAAAAAACCTCTGAGTAGAATTTGCATATTATATACTAATATGCAATCCCAAATAATTAAAAAACAAAAACTCTCTTAGAATTAAATTTCAAACACAGGTGTTAAATAAAATGTTTTTATTCGTTTTAAATCTTTATAAAATGAAGAACAAATGTACAAACAGAAATCTAAATGACCATTTCAAATGCTCCTTTTCCACAACAATAACTATAATATATCCGACAATACGGAAATAATATGGTTCCAGGCACAAGAACAAAAATTGTGCTTATAGTGACAGTTTTTAAAGTAAAAAACAGAATTTTTTTCAGTGAATTATTCTCCTTTAAGTAAACATTAATTAGTACGTACATTTTGAAGGATTATCGTATTAAAATAGAATGCACTTTTAAAATCTGACTAGATACATTTACGTATTTATTAATTAGTCTGTAAACGTTATTACACATATATTTTTAAACAGTCTAACATTTTAAGTTTTAAATACTTCTAATACAAGTATACAGAGCGAAAAAGTTAAAATAACTCTATCATGTGTTTTTAAACAGTAACATAATCTGAGCATAATCTACGCATGTTAAATAAATGGCATATTTTACTCCAAGACTTATTCAAACGATATTTTTGTCACTTTTAAGACAAATAATTTGAAGTAGCAATGATTGAATTATTAATTTCTAAAATAAAGGCATAATAGATTCTCAATTTAAGAAATACTGTGGTTGATTTATCTTCTTAAATTAATTTTTTTTATAAGAAAGAATGCATGAATGTTTTATTAATGAAGTTTCACTTATGAGTGGACACAAAACTGAAGAAATTTTGATTTATTATTCTTGAAAAATTATAACATTCTGATAGTTTAGCATTCGTTTGCTTAAATTAGATCTGATTTTTGTAGTGTCCACTTGGTTTTAATATAATGCGTACACTAGGAAAATTCTGAATTTTAGCAGAAGTCACAAAAATGCTTTTAAGCTAAGTTTCAAACTGATAATTTACATCGCCTTAAAGTTAGTTTGTTTGGAACCTCCGCAAAAAACTTCATGCATTAAATTAAAACAATGGACTACTTAAGCATTTCAAGTACATTTTTTTTCAATTAAATATGCATCCATTATGAAAGTAAATAATTGTTAAAATTCAAATAAAAACCTATGAAATAATATCTAATTATTCAAATTAAAATGAACAAAAACTCACAGAGAAGTAATATTTTTTTTTATCATTTTATGTATTGTAATTAATATCAAGTACCTATTAAAAAGAGTTCACGTAATGAAACACATGATTAATTAAAGACTTATATATTGACTTAATTAAAGAAACACATGACAGTAAATTAATTACGAAGATTCTAATATTGCCTCCCCGTAATTTTTATGTGTTAACTTACGTTCACGAATTAAAAATAACTAAATTTGAAAAAAGAAAAAAAAAATTTTTCTTTTAAACATTTTATGCAAAAGTTTTAATTTTTATCCGTAAATAATTTTTGAATCCATTTTAATCTTGCAAAAACTAAAGAATAATAGGAAGAACATTCAATATGTAAAATAAATATAGGTTACATCAAATATAATAAATGAATACGAATACAGTAGGTAGGTAACAATGCTATGATACATAAAACAACCACTTTATTTTATTCGCCATCTAATTGTAAATACACCGAAGAAATAAAACATGAACACTCTTTGGATGAGGAACTTGACAAGGATTTGAAGAAGTATGTGTACAACATCTCTGCCTTTTTCTTTTTAAAAAGTCTGGGTACAGAACAGTATATAAGCTTTCCTCCGAGACGCCATCACAGTTCGTCTTACAACTGTCTTTTGTTTGGAGAACTCGAGTTGTTTGAAATAAGAAGATAAACCTATCAGTAAAAGTCGCCAAAAGATAAGTATACCCAGAGAAAATGGAGGGTACTTAGTACTGTAAGATAAAATAAAATGGAGCATTTGAAGTATACTTTGTACAACCGGAATGAACATGAAACAAAAAGGATTAACAGTTTCTCAACAATACTGATCTATCTGGTTAGAGCGCTTTTGGGCAACAAACCCAGCTTTGGCATCAAGTCTGATATAACGTAATGTTTATTTATAAATTAATTCACACATGCATTGCTTGCGCAGAGAGAGCAATATGTATAATACTTCACACTTAATTGCTAAAAGATAACACTTAAATCAGTTCCTTGTAATCAAACTGTCAATGTGCAGAATTGTAAACAATTACACAGAAAATCACAGGCGAAACAAGTTTAATACCCGAAAAAATGTTGATTCTTTGAGAATCCTTCAGAAACATGGTCGATAGGAAGCCACACATATACAGCTGACTTGCAATCAGCTACATTTTATCAGGTTGATGCTGGAAGTTTTTATAACCACACGTATACAGGAATATATCTCTGATAGAGTGGGTAAAACAAGACAATACAGAATTTCGTATTGGCACTAGAATGATATATTCTTCTTTTCAGAAGTTATATTTTTGAATACAACTTCATAGTGATTCATAGGCTAGAAGAATGAGAAATAGCAAAGGTTGGTACTAAAGAGATTCATTTCATGACGTAGGTGGAGTCTTGTCTCTTTTGGCTCTGTGGTGGTGATGGTCTTCTGCTTCGCAATGCTTATCCCTATCTGAAGCTGACAGAAAGGCTTTAGGACAATCATCGATGGGACAGGGCAGAAGACTAGGTAAATGAGTTCCTTCGTAGTGATCTCGTAAGTGAGCAGAGTCTATGAAAAGTCTCTGGCAAAATTTGCATGAAAATCTACCATCGCCATCAGGATCTAGTTCCGAGTCCAGAGTCATAGATCTCCTACCCGTTCGGCTTGCTTCATCCTTCTCAGGTGAAAAAGAAGAAGGAGACGATGATTTTGGTCTCGGACTGGGTGTGGAACTAATAGAGCTGATAGGAGTATCGTCACGACCATCTGAAATTCTAGTTGCCCCCTCATGTAGCGAAGAACTCGAAGTCGACGTTGGTGGAATCATGAAAGCTGGGTGAAAAGGATTCATAACTCCTAGAGTGTTAGTTGGCCCAAGAGGATTAGCGAAAGGAGGTGATGGTAAAAATCCTTCACCGAAACGAGGATGATATAAATTAAGAGGAATGTTTTGAGGGTCATACAAGCGAGAAAAGTAATCGTCTCTGAGAGGTAAACCAGGATGTGGATAAGGAAATAATGAACTTTTGTCAAAATAATGTCCTTTATCAGCAGTGGTGGATAAAAGTTTTCGATGCAAGTTTAGATTCGCACTGTGACGATCTCGGCTACGTTTTGACGGAAAAGCTGCATTGCAACCTTCAACTGTGCATTTATGCATCAGTTTTAAATGTACATTCTGGTAATGTGTTTTAACACCAAAATGATTCTGAAATATTTTTCCGCAAGCAATGCAACGTCTAGGATTTTCTTTATCCACAGGGACATCTACAGCTCCAATCATGGATGCATCTCTGTACACTGGAAGCAGTGACATTTGTCCATCTGGGTCAGAGTCGTTTGATCCAAGTCCTATGCCACTACTAGGAATCGGCAGAGATACTGGCTGTGATTCTGTTAATGGCATATGAGATCGCCTATCGCGGGAAATATCGTGAATATTTGAAGATGGAGCAGAAGCCAAACCAAGACCAGGCGCATGGTAAGATATTCCTGTCGTTGATGCGATGTGCTGAGAAAAAGTAGACTTAGTATTGTTCATTAGTCCTGTAAACGCCCCTAAAGACAATGTTTCTAAATATCTTAAGGGACTTTCTGAAACTTCCTCAGTTTCATGATTATTTTTTATTATCGGTTCTTTATGTTTGACTGATAAATCGAGGGAGCTCACTTCTTCTTTTGGTGGCGTTCTATCTAAAGAGAAATTTGGCGCAGGAAAAGATGGAATGCTAGGTGATTTTATTTCAACTTTTTCTTCTGATTTAGGAATATTTGGGGCCGACATTGTAGGAAGGTGACGCGAAATGTGCATTGGCATAGAAGTAAGAGGATTTGAAGATGTAATAGGCAGTGGACTGTAATCTCTCACATCATCATCTTTGGAATCATCTTCCAATAAATCTGAGCTAAAATCATCAGATTTTGAAAGGAGTCCATTATCGTCCACGAATGTGTCACTGCTACTGTCATCGGTTGAAACATATTGCAAATCATCGTCACTAGTAACAGTAGCACATTTTGTAGGATTAAAACTTTTCCTTTTTCGTACACCTTTATTATTTACAGAAGAATTTCCATTCTGATCATCTTTCATTGATAGATCTATACCTTCATCGCCTTCATTGCTGACATCTCCATTGAGTTCATACCTCGACTTTTTTGTTAGAGACAAAACATCATCTGGAGAATTTAGACCTGATTTTCTGCGATGTGAAAAAGATAAACCCACCTGAGAAATTCCTGCGTCAGGCGTGAGATCATCCATGGTACTAGATGGTAAATTTGCTTCAACTTTCACTTGACTGTGATTAGCCGACATTGAACGTCGGTCTTCGCATTCTCGGTCTGAAGACACGTGAGGAGGAATGGGTAAAAGATTGTCCTTGCTGCTACCACCGCTGAAATTCATCAACGAGGAAGGTGGAATGATAGGAAATGGCATGGAGCTTCTACCATCATGGTGTGATAATTTCCTCCTCAAGTTTGGCGTATGAAGTTTGGGATTAGGATTTGCACTATGCCTGTTGCGACTCCTGCGAGAACTAAACATCATATTACAACCGTCTACGGTACACTTGTGCATCTCACGAAGGTGGACTGCACTAAAATGAATTTTGAGAGCCCCTTTATCACAAAAAGTTTTTAGACAAACATGACATTGCACACGTTTCTTTCCAGTAGATGGATTAGTTGTCAAACCACTCAACATGAGAGGATTCCACCTTCGTTTCATAGGATTGGCAGATTTCCTCAAGTGTCTGACTTTCTTCGCCGCATATATGGAATCAAGGTGACTGTGTCCTATTGCAGAAAAGTTATGGGGCAACGAAGAAGAATGCTGAGATAAATTTATAGCTTCAGAATCATTCTCAGAACCCTCGTCTGTGATACTGAAGTCAGATGTAACACCACCAAGTTGGGATGAATTGTTAGATGTGGCAGCAGCTTCACTGAGAGTGGTTGTCGTAAGAGAGAAAAATGATGAAGTTAAGTTTGTTGGAGGCATTGCTGCAGATGTAGTGGCGGTAGGAGATGGTAAAGGTGTGGCCGATTGGTGAGGAAACTGCATTACTGGAACATCGCGTACATCGGGGCTATTGTTCCGGTCTCTTCGATAATCGTATGGTTGCATGTTCTGAAGTTTGTTCAATGGAGAAGAAGAGAGGGGACTGTTAACAGGAGATCTTGTTACTGGTGACAGAGATGTGGTGGAACTGAAAGAAAAAGATAATATACAGATTTAACACTTCAGATTTTTTAACATAAAATACATGTTAAAAGTTAAATACACAGAACTTCAGAAAAATGATATAAAAAAAACTTCCAAAATTTATGTTAATTATCTTAGTGTGACTTCATCCACATATTTGATAGGTTTTATTTAATTATACGTTAAATAATGTAGTTACACTCTTTAAATGATTTTACTGAACTTATATCACTTTTCGATTTTATTTATGGATTGAATCATGAAGGACACAAAGTTGAAATTTTAGGTTTTCTTTTCTTTTTCCAGAGTTTTATAACTAAGAACGTGTTTACATCTATTTAATGCACATTTAATAAAGTATTAGATATTCTACTTAAAAATGCCTAATCGGCAATTATAAATTAATCTCATGAGGCTGAACGAAAAATTGGGATAATGCATCGCTCAATCTTCAATTTTCCATCAAATTAATAGCATTAACGTTACATAGAAGTTTTAACTTATTTAGATTATAGCTTAGTTTCATTCTGGAATAACGTGAGAAGTTTGAATTATGATAGTATATGAATTAAAATGTAATAAGTTAGAAGCTCTTCCAGCTTCAAATAAATATGTATATGTGCTATATTAAATAAGTAAATGGTTTCAGAGCTTCAAAGCACGGTAATTTACAATAACGGGTTATTTATTTTTACTGAGTAAAAAAAAGTAAGTACGTAAACTTGTATCATTAAACAATGATAGATATTCCAAAAAATATCCTATAAAAATGTTTATTTTTATAGGGTAATAAGGAATATTCCAAAAAGGTATGAACATGTATTCTAGGAATGAGAGTTCGCATCTTATAAATATTTACTCAGTTTTGTAACATACTATGTACTAAAAAAGTGGCGATATCTTAGAATCTAAATAAGTATAAATCACTAATTTGTCAGAAATAGTAATCTGTATAGTTATTTCTCAATTAAATTTCTGAAATGAGTGCTTATTTAGTGCCTAGTCACATTTTTCGAAGCATTTTATTTTAATTTTAAGGCCGTAGTAATTTTAATTTCATCTTATAATTGGCAAATGATAGTTTTCAATGAGGTAACGTTTAAGCATGTATGGAAAGAAATAGGATTAGCATAATACGTGAATTTTCAATGTCATCAAAAGGCTCGGTATTATTTAATCAACGTCCTGGTCTTTAAGTGTGTTGTGTTGTTGTTGTGGCTAATGACGCCTGTCTGACGTAGTCAGAACCAGGCCCACGAAATTCATCGTGGCAAGGGGCTAGAAGTACGCATGTCGTTGGGCTTGAGCACCATACAGGTGACAATACGATTTAGCTCGGCGAAATTCCCCGAAGGGACGATAGATGGCGACACCACCTATCTCCACCTCCACAATTTTGGCATGGAACTAAAAGGGAGGGAAATATCCTCCAGTCCCCTGCACTCGTGAATCAGCCCACGAGACTCTCGACTGATTTAACGAGCACGTACTCCGTGGTACTCGGAAGTTATTTGGTGGCATCGGGCCTCGAACTCAGACCTTCAGGTCAGGAGTCCGATGCTCTAATCACTAGACTACCCACGGCCCATTGAACCTTACATTGTATTTTTTTAAAGTCAACTTAACAAATTTTAAACAGCCATTTCGTTCGATATTGATCTCTGATTAAAACACTAACAGAAGAGCTCTTATATGAGACTAAATTATTTAATGTATCTAAAATACTGAACAATCAAGATCTCATGTACCTTACGCTTGAAGCTGGCTTGCTCGGTCTGCTAATTGTTGATGTTAAATTGGTCACATTGCTCATAACAGAGGGTGCACTCGATGGGAGAGATGCCAAATTGGTTGGAGGAGGAGGCAAAAGAGGGATCAGTCTACTGGCCCGTTGAATGAATCGCTTGATGTCAGAATCATGGTAATCTTTAGATCCTTGCATGGCTTGTTCCATTCTTTCGCTGCTTTCTTGTAGCAATAGTTGTTGGGCGATCGGTTTCGTTTCGCCAAACCTCAGAAACTGTTGTAAAATCAAAGGTTCTTCTTCACGTGTTGGCATATTCCATCTTTCTAGGACTTGACCACGGCTATTCTGTAAAATTATTAATGTTCATTAATAATAATGTCTTTTTTAATGCTAGTTAATAAAAGATGTATAGTCAATGCAGTACTGAACAATAAATCACACAAGTAATATTTTGAAAAAAAAATATTTAAATACACAATTTTAGCTCAAAGCCAACCTGAAAGCATAAAAACATAAACTAGTGACGTTAGGTAACCAATAGAAAATTTAATTCATGAATAAATAAATGGCCTACTGTTTGAAGATTTTGCAATTTCTATTCTCATGAAGAGAATGTTGAAAAATATGAAGAGACTTTTACAAAAACAACTGGAGTAAATCCTCGCAGACTGTGACGCGAAGAAATTTAGAGAATGACGTATCAGCTCAGATGTCATTCTCATATCAGGACTCCTCTCATATCAACTTTTATCAAAATTACTTGAAGTCTGTTTATTAAAATCAGTCGTTAATAAAGAGAGAGAGAGTCCATAACATTACGAGATACTCTCTCTGACAAATACTGACATAAAAATGATCCCGTACACGCGAACATATGTATATATCACAAAAAAAACCAGTGATTTAGTATAAATATATTTGAAATGTTAGCTGAAATTCAAGCTAACATATAATTATTTTTCTTTATGTAACATGATACTTATTTTATTTTGTTTTTAATTTCAGAGTAATTTAAATTATTAGCTATAAGAAAAGTGGAACCTTCAAAATCATATTTCTCAAAATAAGCCTTAATATTCCTCAATGAATAATTGCATAAGGTAGATGCTAAAATAAAAATTAAGGAATCTGTCATTTTATAGAAGATATAAAGAACTATAAAAAATCAGAACTGTAAATAAACATAATTAACCAAGTGAACTTACGCGAGTTTCTGAAAGAGGAAACAGAAAAGCACTAAATTGCTTAAAATAACTTTTTTTCAAATCATATAAAATTGCAATTCTAATTATTATGGGTAATTATGGTTATTTTTCAAAATATACGTTATCATCATCGTTTCTGTTTAATTTATTATAAGCACAAATTATCCCAGGGGTAGTTTTTTGTTTATTTATTCACAAATATCAATAATAACACTAATCATATTGTGGTTTTCTAACCACTCATTAAATATTTTTGTTTTGAAAAAATGGAATGGTTTCTGATCTTCGCTATGAACTCAGAAAGTGATCCATTGTTTAATACGGTTCTTGAGGCCTTGAAACCAAATAGCGGCCATAGCCACGAGGTTTGGACTGATGTTTTAATCCAATTGCAGAGCATCAAAAAGGAAATAGAACCTCTAATTCCTGACGCGATGCGATGTGTGGAACATAAGTTTCAAATATTTGCCCTGCAGCACCAACACCATCTCTAAAAATAGGAACATCACTCAAAAGTTATTAGATCCATCAACAATAGTTCTCATAACCATTAGCGTAGCTAGTTCTGAGAGGGCCTGGTATCAAAACTCCTTCGGGGCCCTTTTTTAGAAAAAAAAAGCCCTATTAGTTGTCCTGTAGTTACACATGTTGGGGCCCCTGTAGCTTAGGGGCCCCGTATCATTGATATGGTTGATACGGCGATAGCTACGCCCTTGCTCATAATATAATAGTACTATATGTATAAAAATTAAATTTTTCTGATTTAAAAAAAGAGGGGATTTATAGATATAAATATATTTAACTTATGAAAAACACAATTTTTAAAAAATATATTAATTAATTTACAAATTTATTTTACCGAGCGACTAAGAAATCATGCTAAACCACGAACTCAGAAACAAGTTGCGAGTGATTAACGTCAAGCTTTTCAGCTACTTGAAGGCTTTTGGCAACGAACCTCGTAATATTGAACCATGGTCAAGTGACGAAGACGACACCTAAGCTAGCAACCCCTTCTCCTTACTTCCACACCAACGGGAGGACATTTGAGCCTCGACATATTTAACGTGTATCGGCCCTCTCTGCACGGCGTATATTCAGCGGCACAAGGCTTGAACTCATAACACTCCAACCACGAGTCCATTACCTTGACCACTATGTTACTGCGACCACCAGAAACCATTCGCATTAGCTAATCTGTCAATTTAAGTACCGAGTTTATATATATATATATAGCAAGTCTTAAACTTGTTCTTTAGATAGAAAGTATGCTAGGTTCTTTCAACAAACATTTAGTAAATAAAGTAATTAGATAAATTCAACAACAAAAAGAAGAAGATAAGAAAACATGAGAAAAAAATAGTAAAAAGTTTTCCTCAAGTCATGCTGGCATTCTGTGATGGCAATTAAATTGAAGCTATTTACTCAGCAGGTTTCTGACAATCCTCAACTGTGAGGTATTCTCCTTGCACTGACCCGAACACAAAAAGATGCAGATAATTATGAAAACAGAAGATATTTGTTATACTATGTGACTTCTTTTATCTGATACTGAAAGACTGCAATTTCTTTTCATGTGAGTGAATTGAATTGATCTTCTGTATTAAACTTATATATATATATATATATATATATATATATATATATATATATATATTAATCTCATTGGAGAAAAAAAAATTCATTTCTTACCAAATCGAAAATAACAAATTATTCAAATAAGAAAATTTTTATCAATTTATTACTACGCTTTTCATATATTTAAATAACATTCATTACTTTTGTTTAAAAATATTCCTTCATCAATGGTCAAATTATACTTCAATCAATACTTTGAAATCTTGGTTAACAATTAAAAAGTAAAAAAATCTTCAAGATGTGAATCGAATATTTTTGAAGTTAACTTCTTATGGCACGGTAGTGAAAAATTTTCGTTACTCGTTACCAGTTACGGTTACGTAATGAACATAGATAGAAATGTATGAAGTTCCGAATTTCCCCGCGTTTTTAAATACAGTTTGATATAATAAATTTGTTAATTATACATAATATTACTTTAAAATAAAACTTAATTATACAATTCAATACATATAAGCGGCAACAACTTCAATTCTAAGATCGTAGATGGTTACATTTGACGATCTTCCTAAAGTATCTCAAAGTATGCAGCATATAATTTATAATCGATGGTTTCACAGGCTAGTTCATATGGTGAATATATTCTCTCTTTTCCTTTAAAAATAATCAAATCTCAAGTAGTCCATTAAAATGGTCACAGCCGAAAGCATATCGAAAAAGTAATGTGTGGTTGTACTGTCAGAAAGCCCATATGAAAAATCTTTTGTGATGGAGTACGATATCACAAGATAATACAACGTAATTATATCGCCAATCCTTCAAAAACTCTACTAGTACCCAGAGGCATATTTTCTTTACATTTAAAATGATTTACATTATAATTAGCTATTATAAAATGTTGTATGTTTGTTTAACAAGTTATCGTCCTTCTAGTAATCATCTCTTAGCATATATTTTACGCTGCAGACTTTAAAAGAAATTAATAAGTGCAAAATACTTCAAGCTTCAAAATTTTTTCTTTGAAAGCAGCTGCATTTAGCCTAATTGGAGGCGTCATACGTTAAGCCTAACAGATTCTTCGGTCAATGTTCGCCAAGAACACCAAATACAATCTCGCCAAAATTAACTCATCATCAGTACCATGTATTAAAAAAATATCATTATAGTCTTCCGTGTGGTGACCGGAATAGAATAGTCCCAACATAAGCTCATGCGTGTCGTAAAGGCGACTAAAATGAGCAGTAGTTCAACCTCTCAGGGCTCTGGCAACCCTCAATTATGACAAGTGCACCTCTGCACTTTGTATTCACAACAACAACAATACTTATAAGCCAGAGAAGTTAACTTCTAGCGCGTGTTCACATTGATACACAAACATTTTTTTTTTTTTTTTTCACTTTGTGGCATAAAAGGTATTGGCAGTGAATGGATATCGGAACTTGGCTAGATTATGAGGACATCACCTTGGTTTGTATGACAAGGGGGTTTTCTGGATGAGACGTTTATAGGATCGAATCTTCTACGGATGAAAACCCATAAAAAAAAAGGGGGGGTCCAGTATATACACTATTCCGTAATGAGATTTGATAAGACAAGCAATACCTGTAATTTCACATATTAGTTTCCACCTAGGATATATATCCTCTTCACAAAATTTAGCCAAGCCTTTTTCTCCTATTGCAAAACTAATCAAACAAAACATTCATGGAACAGGCTTTATAATCATCAACTGCAACTTTAGAACAAAAATCATTTTCTCTCGTTTGAGAAAATCGCATTCTTTTCCTCAAGGCTGCTTCAACGTCCATTCCTTGGAAGGAAATTGAAAACAAAAATCCCTAATCCCGAATAATAATGAAAAAAGAAAGCATTTTTTAAGAAAAGAAAAAAGAAAACACAAGCTACTCCGTCATCTTAATGAACTGTCGCCATAAATGACATAAAACGTGTCATGGCGCAATAAAAAACACGTTTTTTCAGCGATAACCTTGTCTTCTGCGTACCAAAGATTAGAAAGGATAATCATAATAAGGAATAACATTGTGATGTGTTTGCGCAAAAGAAGAAGAATTGCTTGAAGTGAAAAAAAGGCACCGTACTTGCGCGACGTGTCTTGGAAGAAAAGGAAGATAACATTTAGTTTTTCAATTCGAAGATAAAATCTTCTTTGTTCTTTGATATTTTCTGTGAAGCGACTTTGTGTAAATAATGTTTTCAAAATGAGTAACAGTCTTAAGAAGACAAGTTAAGGATTTTGTCTTTGTAAAAGGCTAACAATGTATAACTCGCTCTAAAATTATTAACATCGTATTGTTCGGTAACATAGATAGATTTTTTGTTCATTAAAGTAGCTCTCTTCTCAGAAGCAACTGCAAGGTTATTAGCATGCGTAATTTTTGAAGTACAGTCAAATGACGAGGAAGACATTAAAAACCTGTATCCCACTCTTCTAACTCCTACACCACGCCAACGTGAGGCCTCAAATCTGGAGAGATTTAACATGCATCAACTCCTGACCCGGCGGTTTCTTTTAGTGGCACCAGGGCTCGAAACCATGACTCAATTGAAACAACGCTGGTTACGAGTTCGACCCCGCGGTCCAAATGCTATCGTAGCTACGAAATTCTGAGACTTTTAAGTATAAATCAATCCAAGATGATATACAGAGAAACATGAGAAAAATGGCTATAAAAACTCATCAAAACAACAGAATGAATGTGAAATTAAGTAGAAAAATTAAATGAAACAAAAAAATTAAAAGGCAAAAATGTAATCTCCGGTTAAGGTCCGAATTATAGGCCTTAAAAAAGAAAACGTATGTTTAATTCTCTTTCCAAAAGATATGTTCATTTTCAAATTAACCTTTTATCTACCGCATTATGATTTACTGTAGTTTTTTTCATGCAATATTTATTTTTTTTTGGGGGGGGGATCACTATATTAAAAATTAAGGGATATACATAAACAAAATGCTCAACTTTGGGAAATTTGATTCATTAGAGCTAATTAACTCTAAAATTAATTATATACACTGTTCACTTAAAATAAATAGTCAAATCGTTTTCTAAGGTCTTCATTAACATACAAAAAAAAAAAAACTTAAATATTGACATTAACTATTTCTACGAGACAAAAATGATTATCTTCGCAATCCGCTGAAAAGGCCGTCAGCTGAAAATGCAATTTCTGCTATAAAACTATTCGCCTTCCCCGCTGAAATACTCATCATAGAACCCGTGCTGCTATATATCTTGGAAGAGTGGATTTCAAAGAATATTCCTTCTCGAAATCTTAGTTAAGCTTACATTAAAAAAAAGCTAGCTATTTAAAAATGGTGTCCAGATCTATTTATAAACCTATCTATCTAGGTAAATACAAATCACATAAAGGAATCGCCAAAACTGTACCACCAATTCCACCAAATGTCTTAACAAAAGCAATATTTTTAATTTCAAATTTAAATTATTGAATAACAGGGCTAACGTATTGATTTAACACTACTGAAGATAGCTACCAAATGTCTCTTTGAATGCCAATCTATATATATATAAATGAATATTTGGAAAATCGCTTCATTCCAACACCGTTCAACCGATCACTCTCAAAGTTGGCATGTATATGTATTTTTTTTGTGGAGAAGGTTTTTGTGCTATCATCTTTGTAGCAGATCCCCACAAGGTGGCGCTATAGCATATCAACTTCTGCACCATTCAATCAATCGTCAAGTTGCCAACATGGTAGCCAAAAATGAGGCCAACTTGGCTCTATCACCAACACTTCACTATTTTTCCATTGAATCACTATTACAACGTAAGGAACGGCGTTGCTTGTGAATATTACAATTTTAACATAAAATAAATACAACAGAAAGTAATATTAACGTATTTCACATCCAGATATAAATTATTTACACTATTTTAAGCATTCATTACACAAAATTTGTAACAATATGTCACTTTCGCTGAGCAGAGATCAGCTTAGGAAGGTATTTTCAAAAATCGACTCCCGTAAAAGTTACGGGGCGTTATAAATAAATAAAAGAATCCTTTTTATCGGCTATTAAATCCACAAACTTAAAATTTAACAAATATGGTTTTTTTTGTTAAGCTGATATATGCAAAAAGCTTCTTTTTTTTGTTTGTTTAATTTGCAATTCACGTAAAATTAACTCATTAAAATCTTCCTTATTCTTCAATCTGCATTGTTTAATTTTTCAATTCACCCGTGCGAAGACCAGTAGTTAATATAGAAAAAGAAACATTGGTGTCTGAATTCAAAATAATTTTTAATGCAAGGATCTTTTGCCTAAGAACTCTTAACAGTCAATAAAATATTCCATTATATGCATTTCATATACATATTGTACATAAATTTCATCATTGCCTACAATTTTGGCGATTGACTACTCTCTTGGATGCATCAGTTCAAAAAGTTGCCTTCGCGATTGGTAATCCAAGTCGAAGGAAAGTAAGGTTACCATGATAGGCACGCGAGAATAATATCATCCCTGTGTCACTCAGGATGAAGGATTGTAGTATGACACAGCCATCATCTGTCATCCCCCCGCGCACGTCGACCCCCGCAGGTGACAGTGAAATGTGCTCAGTCTTAATGACTTGGACGGGATGTCAGAATGGTGGAAGGCTTCAAAGGATTAAAGTACATAGAGTGTCATTTGGGGCTTTTGATTTTGCCTCCAATCGCATGTTGTTTCAAAAATAATGATGGTGATTTTCTTAAACATGGTCCGATTTAGTTTAATTAGTGTCGCACACAAAACACGTAATAGATTTTGGAAACAAACTCACAGTTTTTAACCACTAAGGTTAACTACCACTATTTGAGTGCAATAAAGTAATGGACTATATATAAAAATACAACATTCCTATTATTTAAGGCAGAATTTTTTTGCAAAGATTAAAATTCACTCTATTTCTTGATTTTCTCGAGGATAAATAAATACATTTGCTTGAAATCTTTTATTTAACTTCATTTTTTTTAAACTTTAATTCAAACAAATTATGCTTTTTATTTATATTTTCTTTTTATATTTCAAATTTACTTTTTGGTTTTGCTCCACTTGCAACCTCATCCAGACTTACAGTCACAATACATACATAAAGTAAATAAAAATGCACACTGGGGTAAAATTAAAAAATTATCTGAGCTTATTAAATTAAATTAAATTTTACTTAAATTTTATTCATTATTTTCCTATTCGGAGAAAAAATATGCTCAATTTCATTTATTCATCACGGTATATTTATAAAATCAACTTAGTATTTTAGGACAAAATTGGGGTATTCCAAAAATAATTATCAATGAAAAATTTATTCTTGGCATAATCCACTTTAATAATTTTGAAATTTTATTTTCTAGTTAATTTTCTTTTTTATTTAGACGATATATTTTTCTTTTATATAATACAACAATTATTTGAAATGTTTATTTTCTTCAATAACGCAACAACGTTTTCGAAAAGCAAGGCAAACAACCCAAATGCAGAAAATTCCAGAAAAATAGTTGCGAATTGTTCAGTTATCTTTATTTCAAGATTGTACGTCGTACATAAGCATTATCTCATTACATATTATTGTTCATTCATTTTCAAACTATGTTATTGCTAGTGGTATATCATGATGCAAGAAATAATGATACACAGTATATGATATATAAATATATGAACTAACACTTGTGTGTGGTGTGTGTGTTATTTACTTTCATAATATTTGTTGTGTATTTATTTTTTTTACATTTGTTTTGATTTATTACTCATGATTAAAAATACACATAAAAAGTAAAAATATTCAGAAAGGATAAGCATAATAGTGGTGATTCAAAATCTTAAGCTATACACATAACAATTTAACTTCCACCAATTGAAAGTGCTGATAAAAAATAATAGAAAAAAAACTTACGATGCGTTTATACAATCATTTCATTTCACTCGAGATATTCAATAATCCTAATATAGATGCAACAATCCGTTAAAATATGGAATAATTTTAGTAAGAACGAAAAAAAAAACACTAAAAAACACATGTGTGCATGAATACACACATGTGCACTGGTGGTATACAGAATATGCACTGGTGATAAGAAAGGAAAATATCCCAGAAGTCTCAGAACCAACTAATCAGTTCCTTTACTCCACATGCATTTACAAAAGAAGCATTAATTTGGCAATCGGTTCTTTTCAAATGTACTTGTAACTCACACACATCTGTACCATGTACTTTTGGTAAAGTCCGGAATACCATGATTTGTCAATGAAAAGGACCGAAACCGATATCAAATTACATAAAACAACTTGCGATTTGTAGAATTATATTTTAGTCTATTAATATACTGTTCAGTGTTCTGGATATGTGCAATTAATAATTTACATTTGACATAAGTTTATGGATATGACGTTAAAACAGACCAACCAACAGATGGAAGTCTTAATAACTAAATTTTAATTTCTATTTTTGCAGCATATATATATATTCACAAAAAATTTACCTGAGGAAAAAAAGCAATTTCTTCTGCTGATTTCTCAATAAGTGTACTCATTGTTAAAGTGGATGTAAACTTTTTAGGAGAATACGCTGACCATTAACATGGATCAAATACTATTATATATATTACCGAAGCAAGTTCGAGAAACAATTACACAAAGCAATGAAAACTGAGTTGTAAATATACTAGTAGACACAGGAAATATTACGATGAATTATTTGAAGCCCAGTGTCTATCGTGCTTCCACATCACAGGTCCGAGGTTCAAACCCCGGGCTGGGCAAGGTTGACTCAGCCTTTCATCCCTTCAATGGGTCGATAAAACGAGTACCAAGCTTGGTTGGGAACTTAACACTGGGGGTTTTCGCGTCAGACTAACCACCTGACCGGAACATCTGCTCATGCACCTCAGGGTCCAAGGTCACGTATACTGAGTTAGGCACAGTAGGCCTAACTCAGTAGGCACAGTGGGCTGTTGCGCAACTGAGTCAAGTTATATATAAAAGATAGACAAATATATACACACACATATATATATATGTGTGTGTGTGTGTGAATGTGTGTGTTTCATAAATTTAATATTTAAAGCATATTACGGTAGCTTAGCATTTTTTTATTTAATAGTTATTTTATAAAGCATCTATTTATCACTTTTGTTCGATGCAATTAAAACAATCTTTATTTAAAAAATTCTCAATCGATAAAATGAAATCCTATTGTGTTTATAACAGTTAAATTAGTATTTACTCGATATTTTGGTGATCCTTTATAACTTATACAAAAAACTTATCGTCACGCTTACAACGTTTACAGTAACTGGTCCAGTGGATAATGAAAGCAAGATGTTGTAACTACCCGTATCTTAAAAAAAGATATCTTCCAACCCGATACACAGAAAATCTTTTTAAGCTTTTATTGTGTAATAGCTTATCTCTTTTCGGTAAGAAATACGTTTAGCTCATTTTTTTTTACTGCAATGCATTATTTATCTAGTTTAAGACGAATGCAAAGTGGTTTTGCTTTATCTCTACAACTTCTACCCACCTTTTTTTCATCATCTCATCTAAAGCTACAAATAATTTTACATGGAAATTCATTTCAAATTATTTTCATCATATTCCGTTGTAACAAAAATTTAAAGGTGTAATTTCAATTTTTTTAGTTAGTTTTAGTACACATAGATATTTACCTGCAATATATACCCTCTTGAATAATCTTCGTACGTCCATCCGAAACCATGCAGAACATGTACCACTTCGTCATGTTGTAGAACACTGAAGAGTCTGTCCAGCAGTATCTTCAAACGAATAGGCATGGCCTCTGTTCCGTACAACATGAGGGATGCAACATCAAATGCCACAGTCTGTTGAACCAGCTCCACTTGATGGCAGTTAAACAAGTGTCGGAAACCCAACTTGTCCAATGCTGTTGAAAGAAAAGAATATAAGATATAGTACAATTCGAGTTGAATTTTCTATAATTGAGGCATAAATATTGGAAATCAGAAAATATCTTACAAAACAGCTTGCGAAAATCCTCTAATACCGTAAAATCATTTTTGATAATCACAGTCAAACAGAACAAAACATACAGAACGTCCAAACAGAAGACATACTTCAAGGTCCCTTTTATTTCTTTCACACATATGCTTGTGCTTTTTACTGAAGGAGTGAAAGCATATTTTGCCGTCGTTCAGATAACAGCAAAAGCAGGGAGAATTCTTTTTTTGAAAACAATATTGTCCCAAGACATTTCAACTGATAAACATATTACGCAACACCCAGTTGTTTTACAAGAAATTTGCAACCCATGCGATTTCATATTTGTTATTAACTGTTTTACAAGCCACCCCGACGGTATGGAGGTTATTGACACTGCTGTGTCGCAGGAATCCCGATGAAGGAATGGATGTTTAAATGTATAGTGTTTGTGCAGCACAGGGAACAACCCCAAGGAAATTTGCGGAGCCCCGCCTCAAAATTGGGGTGGAATGGAGCCAAGACGTACTGTTACCTGCATGGTGCTCAAATCTGAGGATAACGACAGACGTAAACTGTCCCCTTACCACGATGAATTTCGTGGGTTTCGATCTGACACCATTGGGTATTAAAAACAGCACTCTTTAACAACCACGAAGTTTTGAAAGACTTATTAATTTCTCAAACTTTTAACAATTAACATATATCATTTAAAACCGGGAAGAATTGTATCTAAACTTCCTTATGAATTCAACACAGATTAATCGATGATTATTTAAAAAAAAAACTATGATTGCAATTGCATTAAAACAAATTTTCAATTAAATCATCTTTACCTCCCCCAATATGAGCGTTATTTCGATCCGTTTCAAGTGCAGGCGCAGTCTAATAAGAACTGAGACATAAATAAATTATAATCTTTATAGATTATTTCTATCAGCGATGAAGTCATGCGGATTTCCCCAAACAAGGAAGACCTTTTCAAACAATAAACAGATTCAATTTCCCATGCAAAGAAAAAAGCAATCAGGAAACGTGTTCTGAGAAGGGGAATAAGCAACCTGAATGAGGAGGGAGAACAAAAAAAAGAGAAGAAATCGTCACTGGAGGAATGGAACTGTTAGCGCGATCGTAGTTTATCACTTTTTCTTCCCTTTTTTCTTCTTGGAGGCAGACAGTTCTCGGTCATTGTTATTAAATAATTGTTCGGTTTCTCCGCTGACAAATTTCGCGGGAGCAAATGTCATGGATCATTCCCGCTTGGAACTTGTTGCTCGTGCACAGCGCTAGGTCACCACCCAAATATCGCAATAGTTGTTCATTTGAAGGCAAGCCACGTCGCTCTGGCTTCAGATATCTATTTGCTGGACTTCTTTCTCCTCTATTTAATATTTAATATGAAGTAGAAAAAATAAATTATAAAGAGAATCGTTGAATTTGTCTTTTTTTCCCCACCGGTATCTTTTTAAATCTTTTTAACATGGTTGTGGGAGTTACAACTTAGTAAACTGGGAGGGGAGATTTCAGGTTAAAATATAATCAAAAACGATTATGTACAGGAAAACCTTGGTGATGCATGGTATAAAACGCTTATTTTCAAAGTCAATTCGCAACAAACAGTAACATCGCCATTTAACGGTGAAAATTCACTGAGATCCTCGAGTTAGGCATAACGTGTTTTTTAGGGTACACACAAAAAATTTGCAACAAATCATTAACACGCATTACTTATATGTTACCTTTAAACAAATGAGCTACTTAAGGCATATTCGATTTATATTGATTTAAATCAATATAAGCATTAAGAATCGTAATTTTTTAAATTTTCTGAAATTGAGAATGTAAGTACACTCTGTTACAGCAGACAAATGCACCTAGAATTACTAAAGTCTCAATCACGATACCCCACATGTAAATAGAATGAGGAAATGGAAACAAATTCAGAACACAAAATACAGTTATATGAGGAAATTAAAGAATGGAAGAGGTTACTCATCCAGTATGCTATTTCTAAGTAGTAAATAGTAGTACAGCCTCTGAGACAACTATGGAAGTCAAACTATAATATGGCATCGGATCAGTTGAACTACATATGATTTCATGCAATAGATTTTACTTTAAACTTTCAATTACCTTCCAAGCATGTCCCAAGCATATTCTACTGGAAAAAGATCTTGTGATCACGTAGGCCATGAGAGTATGTCATATCATCGCAGATATTAATAGGAGTGTCACGCAGTATGTAGATGGCCGAGTGCTGTTTTGCGGATTTATGGCAGTTGTGCTGTTTGATAGCACAGACAGTGTAACCAACGTAAAATATCGTCGATACGACTGCGAGTTTTTTAAGAACCTTGAAAGACTACTTAAAATGATCGAGTGTCACAAATAATCGTTCTCCACTCTGCTATACCTTGTGTGGTGACCGTTTGCTGCTCGACAACAAATACCAGATAGAACCACATGCTTCTTGTCTACACACGAGTGTGCGGAGGCCATTAGCACTGAGACTGGAAAGGAGTTGTTCGCACAGGATTAACACGCCTCCACTCAGACACACTTCAGCTTGGCCGAGATCAACAACAATCTAATCGACCCTGTGTCTATGTTGTGAGGTCAGGGGTAGGTGTCTAAATGGTCCTCAACTTCTGAGTCCAGCGTTGATCAATTGTCTCCAAGTGGTTTCCCTGGATATCACCGGATGCCTGGCGAGTGATAATTGGCGTCCAATTGATGATAGCGAGATTATTGGTGTCATGTGATCGTCAAGTCTTTTGTGATCATGGACCTTCTGAACCTCTGCGACTGTTAATTCCATTCCTTTTCACAAACAACGAATAACGGCTATATTGCGCCAACAAAGGTGGTGGTCTCGATTCGCCTATTCCACCAATCTGCTTCATTAAAACTTACTATACGATTCCCCTAAAAAAAAATCCTTCAGCTCTTCATTCGGTCACCGGGTATGCCTCCATGATATCTTTAGTCGCAATGTAGTGCACTCAAACTGATAAAGCAGTTTTAATTTCTCTATGGTGCGAACACGTGTTTAAGTGGTCCTTACTACGTACGGTTCTTACTGATATGCGCGCAGCATGCTTCCCCTTACATCACTGGTGTCGAAAGTTTTCTTTACTTATCTCACTCCCTTCTCTGTATACATACTCAGTTTCTTAATTAAAGCTCAATTTTCTTCTGAATATACGAGTTTTTGCAACTAAGTACCATTAATGAAAAATTATTTGTTATCGTATTTCACATACACACGCATTATTATTTGAACAGTGAACAGTTTTTGAATTTCGTGGAAATACTTTTCAACTGCATAGGACAGTACAATTTTATAAGTAAAATAAAATTCTTTATTTATGTAATAGTATTTCATTTACGAGTTGCTTCTTGTTACGCGTTAATTTATATTGAAATTCACATAACTTAAGAAAAATAATCTCTAAGGTACATTGGCAGAATACTGCATTAAATGAGATATATCTATTGAATCATCTTCCCTCTTTTGTGTTTCTATTGAAGTACAATTAGATTTTTTGTTTATCATACATCATCAATCATAAAGAATAATTAGAGCGTGTTTTCAGTCCTAAATAATAGATTATGGAATAAGTCACAACAGGGAAAATACAAATGAATAAATAAATATAAATAATACTAATCACATTAGTAAAATCAATGTTGTCTAAAAAAACAGGTGCTAATATGTCAGGAACACATTAAAAAAACCCTTTTCAACACTTTTTTTTCAAGCAAATAAATTAAACCTAAAGGCCTTGGTAGGGGTTTCTCAGTTTATACACCCAACACTGACGAATCACGAATCAGGATTCCAATTCATTTCACGGATTAGGAGGACATTGGGAAACTATTCTTGATCTTCGAAGTTAAAAAGTAATAAAAGTAAAAATAAGAAGAAAAAAAAAAAATAGATCGTTATCCAAACTTTCCACGGACATTTCTGTCCCTATCACTTTGATCGATCTCTTAAGACTTATAATAGACAATTTAATGGTATCAGTTCATCTGACATTATGATAGATCAATGGGCTGAGACCCTGTTTCCGTCGGAATTGTTAAAGAAAAAAAATTATATTAAAAAAAAATCACAACATTCAGGGAGACACCTACGCCTAGACCCCCCTATGCTGCTCCATACACCCTGTTATTACTCCAACTCCCACACAAGTCAACTTTTCAAACTTCCCCAATCCACGTGCACCCCCTCCCGCTACCCTTGCGCCGTTAAATTATCTCTAAACGGTAGCATCAACACTCCTAATAGCTTGATCAATACTCCGAGACAACGCCCAAGTCAATACTAATTGAAGTGAATAAAAGTAGAGATCAGCTGGATTCTCATTCATCAATCAAAATGCGGTTTCTTTACTTTTATTTTATATTTAAGCTAATTCATTTTTGAGATGTTAACGTTAGGGTTCCGTTCGTTGAGATTATCAAACGGAAAAAATACGTCCAATGAAATTTATATTGGATGGAGTAAAAGTGAAAGAAAAATTTGCTCTTAATAGTGGTGTTATCGCGAAGCTATTAGTCGAGCAGAGAAAAAAAGATCTTAATCGATGTAATTTATCGTATCGTTCTCGATTGTGCTAAACGTCTCTGCTACTGTTCACCTCTCACTTATTGGGTGATGTTTTGACAAATATATTTTATCGCAATTCATCGATGACGATAACGAAAAGCATATAATTCTTCATAGTACAAATGTGGGATGTTTTTATATCGTAGAAGTGAACTTCAGTGGCAAGTTAGGAACGAATGATGTAATAATACATCTTCCCACTCATCGAATGCATTTTTGACAGATGGGTTTTATCACCAATCACTTTTTTGTGTGTGTTGTGTGCCCAGACATTTCTTTTAATTCATTTCAGAAAATCACCACTAAGAACCAAATTAGATTTTTGTGGTGACTTACTTATTAAATCCATCTTGGAGTTTATACATTAATATCATTACTAAAAATTTAATGAGGAATAAAATGACAATCGTGAAATTCAGAAGCAACAACAGCAAGTTTCAAATATTCGCCATTAAAAAATAGTAGCAAATAATGACCAATCACTTCTTGTGTGTGTGTTGTGTGCCCAGACATTTCTTTTAATTCATTTCAGAAAAGCACCACTAAGAACCAAATTAAATTTTTGTGGTGAGTTACTTATTAAATCCATCCTAGAGTTTATGCATTAATATCATTACTACAAATTTAATGAGGAATAACATGACAATCGTGAAATTCAGAAGCAACAAACAGCAAGTTTCAAATATTCGCCATTAAAAAATAGTAGCAAATAATGATTGGCTTATGGTACAACGAAGGTAATGACACATTAAACAACTAGCCATTAATGTCTCGAAAGATCTATTGCGAAAAACGAAGAGAAACATACTAATTCAGGAGTTCTAATCATCTATAACCGCAATTTTCTCATTAAAACTTTTAACTTACTCTTAACTAACCGAGATTTTCATTAAAACTCTAGCAGTAATACTTAGTAAATCTACACAAGAGGAATATTGCTAACCGCAATTTTCATTATAAAACTTTTTACTATCTTTTCTTGAAGTAATACATTGTAGATCTAAACAAAAGGAATATTACTCTAACCGCAAATTTCATTAAAACACTTTTCTATCTTTTCTTGCAGTAATACTTACTAAATCTACACAAAAGGAGTAAAACATGATAAATTTCTTCTTTAATGAAGCTCCTAGAAAATTTAAGCTACATTTTATCTTAAAAAAGACTGCGAATCCCCGTCTTAGAACAATGTTAAAAAAGTTATTACAAAAACTGTGAACTTAACATTTTTTTTCGGTTACAACAGTGAAGGGGGGGGGGGGAGGATATTATAATTATCAATCAATAAAACCTAAAAATTGAAAAAAAATTATTTTATTATTTTTATATAAACATAAATTTTTAGAGGTCAATCATTACATAAAACAGAAAACACAACTTATATAGCCTTCATGCAGAATTCTCTATCTCGTGATCTAATATTAAATGCACAAATACATGTGTGAGTTGAACATTTCGCATAAATCATTACGTTTCAATAGTATGCATTTCTTTTGTAAAAGGAATGGGATCAATCTATTTCCGGGGAAGGGGGGGATACTTCCAATATAACCTTCAGATCAAATCCAAGAATTAGAACATTAAATACTTAAGTAATGAATACTTCAACCTTTACTAAACCGTTATAAACGAAACATATTTAAACAATAACTTATAATTCAATTATTATAGAGTATTAAATATCAATATATCCAAATTCTAGCCCTGTATTGAACAATATTTCTTACTGACAGAATTAAAAATATAGAAATATCAACGGGATATCAATTAAACTGTTATTTCAAAACATTTTCGTCTGAAATTTCATTCTATTGAGGCAATTAATTTCCTTAAAAAAATTTCTGTATAACTTATCCCTAACAATACATTTGGGAGGGAGACAGAACCACCTGTAGGTATAAGCAAACATCACGTTGGTATTAGTATTCTCTATCACCACCTTGTCAGCAAGGACCACACCTCCGCATAGAAGGAAAAAATCAATGACACAATCAGGTCAAATAAAAACAGCGCCACCCTCGCCTTTTGTAATCGACACTTTGCCGATTTCTCAAACCTCTTATACCACACCGAATATCTTTTTTAAAAAAGGCTGCTGCATTTTGATTAGTTCAGTAATTTCATTTCACGGTTTAATCGAGCTACAAAGACAGCGTCGGCGCATGGCAAGACCCTGAATCCCCGGTGATCATTAATCTTAAGGACATTCAACAGAGAATTCACATTTTTCTACCATAGAAGTTCTTATTCTAAAAATGTTGCGAAAGTTATATATATTCATTTTACATTACTTGCTATCTGAGTAATGCCCCTGGGGTTATATTAATCCATCATTACTCTGCAACTATGATGAATCATTTACTATAAGTACAAATTAAACTGTGGATAAAAGGTTTCTTTTCCTCTTCCTTTCTCAAGTTCTACATATATGGTGAAAATTAGTACTCAGCATTAAAAAAAATATCCGACTACGTTGAAAAAAAAGTAAAATTCCAAATAAATTATATAAATTAAAAAATAATGATAAAGTTATTAAAAACTTGGCTTCCAACATTGGGATCTTTTCCATGCTAAAATTAACTATATATTTTTTTAAAATTTTTTTTTTAAGATTTGGTATTAAAGAATTTGTTTGGCTCATAAAATTAAATTTTGTAAAAAGATATTTTTGAAAAAAATATTCAAATTTCGAAAAACGAACTTTACGTCTGAAATTTTATAGGACTTATTATTTTGTTATTATTATTCTTTATTGCAGTGAAAGGCTGTAATTGGAAGCTCTTAAAAAATTATCTAGATATCACTAACGTGATTTTAAATTTAACATGTGCATGATATTTTAATGAAACACACAATATTGATTTATTGATTAACGATATATTTAAGTAATCTGAATGCATTAAAAAACCCTAGTTTAGGTCCAACCTATACTTCGATACAAAATTTAAGTAAGGTATTTAGTTTTCACCTAAGGTAAAATAGAACCAGGCGAATATCTTTACATGGCATGATGTAAGGGTTATGAAAAAAAAAAAAAAATACAAGTTCGAGTACCCGTCTTGTCATCTAACCACAGTCAAGAATTATATATATATATAGGTTTGTTATACTTTTAATCTTCGTGTTTACTTAAACCACATCTAACTGTAACTGATTTAAAATATCTATAGTAACTATTTTTAAATCTTAATACTGTTCGAATTTTAAAATTCAACATCTTTATGAACACTGCAAACTTATTGCTGGAGCTTAAGGCTGGTTCGAAAGTTTGTTTCCTAAGAAATCCGTCATGTAAAACTGTGACCTAAACCTTAATTCACCTTAGCTCAAACCTTAATTCACATGGTACCTCTGTTGCTTGACCATAGTTCAGAATCATAAATCCTTTTTGTCAACAGCCCACTGCTTAATACTCTAATCCATACAAAGGAGTAGAGGGTAACACTCTCACAGACGAAATAAAAATTTAATTCAGATCAGTGTCTTAAAATGCGATTCCACCCCCATTATATGACTTTTAACTACCTACGTGAATAAGCCACTTGCATTAACGAGTACTTACGTATTCTACTGTCAAGAGATTAATCTTAGAGATTAATCTCGCCAAATTAAAAAGACATCGCCAATTAAATAACGGTCGACAAACACGGCCATCGTTATTATTATTATGATCGAACACAAGCGGGAATGGTTAACCACTATTACCTGCATATTGCGAAATTGGTGACGTATTTTGATTTGACAAAATTTATCGATGGCATAAAACATAAGTACCCATTAGTTACATGAAATTCAATTGCTCGGATGCAACTAAAACAATTGAAGTGTGATTTGTGCTTATGATCGAAGTATGGTTATAAAAATCTTAACTTCTCTTTTCCATAATATTAGGAATTCTGCTTTACAAATGTGCAAAGCCATTACTTCCCATAACAAGATCAACCATCTACTTCAACATGTTGATTAATTGCCGGGTCAAACGGTTAGGTTAAATGGTCATGTCTCAAATATATTAAAGTACTCTCCGGAGAAAAAGGTTACTTTCCTTTTGACCGGGAGATAAAACAACATCAAATGATTATAATTTCACTTAATTATAGAGAAATTGATGATATTTTTAGAACAGTAATTTTTTTTTTCTTTACCACTAAATATCTTTCCTTGAATATGACTCGTGTGAAATCTCTACTAAAAACAGAAATGGTCTTTTTTAATGATAGCTGGGGAAAAAAATTATAAATAATCCAATGAACAGGTGTTGAAGCGATCTTATCCAGATCATATTTTTTTCCCTTTTTTATGCATTATATTAGACATCCCTTTCGAAATATATAATGTTTTTATGAAGGATAGATTTCATAGTTTTAAATTATAAAATAACATTATTGGTATTTGAGCAAGAAATTTACTCACTATGCATTTCCATATTTTTTTCCCAAAAAAAACTCTCAAGGCTACATTTGTTTATATCATTGATAAAAAACCAAAATTCATAAAACTTTTTCAAATGTAAAATTACTTGAACATACTAATACTTATGTTCAAACTTCTCTAACCTAATGGAAAGTAGCGAAATTTATTTTACTTTTTTTTAATGAATTAATTTTTTATTCTTATGCAAATTAAGTTCCATTTTCAGGAAACTATAATGTAATACTGAAGGATTACAGTTTACTTACTAAAGTTGAAAACATTTTTTTTTTTTTTGTGTGTGGAATTTTTCTTATTTTAAAGACGCAATTTCATGAAAATACATGGTATTTACATATTACACCGTCGACCAAATTCTGCCATAGTTATTATTATCACAGTGTTTGAACACACATGCGAATGGAAACGGTTTTCTACTGTTAGCGGCATATCGCGACATTTGGCAATATCTTTTGATTTGACAAACTGGTGGATGGTATAATTCTTGAGAATTAAAATCATTCATGTTGCAACACCACAATTTTTTTGAAAATTGACTTATATTTGTACTATAATTTGCAAAAAAATAAGGGGAATAAATATTTAATTCCAAAGTATCAATAATATTTAATTCAATCATTCAAAAGACGGGGAGAAAATTTATTCAAAGAAACAGCAAACAAAAACGGACAATAACATTTCCTGTACCACAGAACATTCAGCCATAAGTTTCCCTAATAAACACAATGCTACCCCGTCCACAATACACAATTGACACCTTTCCCCTTGAATAATCAGAACGATACCCTTTTCCACCTCCCACGAGCAATGACAAACATTCGACTTCCTCCCCCTCCTTCTGTTCCCGCATGGCGAGGGATGAAGGGATGGTCGGAAGAGTGCCCACAACGCGGCAGACGATGAGTTCATTAGCTCCGTCAATAGAGAAATGGTCAATTGGATTCAGTGAGAGGCGGAATCGTCAAGGGAATGGACAATGGAAATGGTTCTTCTCTCACCCCTTTCCTGCCTCTTCCCCCTTTTCCTTCCCGATAAATCTGCTGTGCTCTCATTCTAACCCCTTTCCCCAAAAGAAAGATCCTATTAAATAAAAGACCCAAGAATAACATCAGTGATCAAACTGGACGAACCTGTCTCGTATAATAAAAAAAAGCATATAAGAAAATCTTAAAAGAATAATTGAAATATTCAATTTTGATAAATGCAAGAAATCTCGGAATTTTTTTCCCGATTTCAAAGAATTAGATTGGTTGACAAATTAAATTTGTTGCCTAAGCAAGAAAAAAAGTATCTCTCTAAATTAATGAAACTCTATCTCTGTGATACCCACCTACCTGGGGGTACCATCTCTTCATCTACACGACCTAGATTTGTGGGAGGTGAGAATTGATCACCCAAGCTAGCCATAATGAAAACAATTTATTATTACCAATTTAAATATTCAGACAGTCTTCTTACGTTAGGAAGGAAATCAGGAGTGATATGACGTATCCCAAAATTCTATGTAAATAAGAGCCTGGAAGCCTAACCGCTTAACTTTCAGTAACGTTATCCTGTGAATCTTTATCTTCCTTAATTTCTTAGACTTACTAAAAGCCCGTTCTGTAATTACGCTTTTAAGTTTAATTTTTTACCATCAGCTCACGGCGTTCAGCATCTCAGCTTCCTTTCTCCTTCTCCCTCGTGATTACTAAACCTTCACCACTGAATATCATGGTTTCTTCTTGAGAGGATTGGCTATGAAATAACTCAATTCTGGTCCCAAAGATTCCCCAAGAGGATTAGTATGAAAACACGATAAAGCCCCGTCACACATCTCAAAAATTAAAAACCGTTAATCTGTATATATGATTAATTTCGACGAAAATATTGTGAAATTGCACAGATGGGTCATCATGAGACAAAAATGAAAGGAAATTTGTTTCAATGAGCTCATAATAACAGACCAGAGACTTTAGCCAAATTTAGCTATGCCTTAATAAAAATAGACATGCATTGCTAAAAGCTGGAAAATGAATACTTCCAAGTAGACAAAAAGATGTTGATTCATGTTTAATCTTGAATCATTGATTTATATATATAGCAAATTAATTTTGAAAAACTCAGATTGATTAATCATTGCTTGGCTACATTTCTTTTTAAGATTGTATTTTAAACACTTTCTGGTAAAATTATAATTTAAAGAATAGTAAATTTAATTCAGTTACAATTTTCTCATTTAAATTAGTAACAAAAAATAAAAACACAATGTTGGTGAAAAGATCAATGCATGTGCAAAGATAATCGAAAAATATTCTAAGATGGCTCAAGAATAACATATTTTGTGTAAAACATTTATAATAATTGATATAAAAGCTCTATATTAAATTATCATTTCTCTTCAAGCATCAAAAACATTCTCAAGAAGGTTTCAAATGTGTATGATGAACGGAAAAAAAAAAAAAAAATGCATTACACATTCTCCAAATTAATGCTCAGATATGTGTTCGTGACTCATTTTTTTCCTAAAAAGCATTAAAAAATTCAAAAAACTCAGTATAAAAAATATACATATTAAAAACTCCCCTCAGAATTATTAAATGAGGTAAAAAGTAGGTAAAGTTAAAAGAAATATAGCCATCTTTACGCCATTAGATTAGGAATTACAATTCGGATTCATATACGAGTAAGCAATGGCTACGATTCAGCTAAGACATGACGTGTCATCAAAACCTTAAACCTAATGATCAATTTTCTTCAATACTGAAAATAATAAAAACTTAATTTATTCTAATGTATTAAATAAATCTTTTTCCTTAAAAGCTTCTTATCGTTACTTTTCAAGATAAGAAAACCCCCATTCGGTCTAGTGTCAATAATCTCTAACAATACCCCTCCTCAGAAACGTATCTCTTCAAAGATTAACTTTGTATTTTGACACACTTGCCAGTCCACTGACATTATCTTTGTAGAAACACAAAAGCTAAGTCCTCAGGACACCTCAAGCATCCTAAAACGATGAAGATATTTTTATCTCAAACCACTTAGCAATTTACAGCAGACCGTAAGTACAGGGTTGTGAAACTAGACCTCTATAAACGTTTTCATCTCATCAACCGTAAAGTCCAAGACATTTTTAAAGAACTTTTCTGGCACTGAGGTGGCACCTCAATATAGCAGGAGGTCAATCTCAAAGATCAGGCCGCAGAACGATCATTACGACAGCCGTAAACCGCTGCCAAACCTTAAGCCGTAAATTAATTCGCATCATTTATTCTGCACAAGACACAAAATGTAACAGCATCTTCATTGCTAAACAATGAACGTTTCGGACAAGGGAGTGGCAACACCTCGGCGAACCACTCACGTTCCGTCACAAGGCTCGCGGCGTAGGTGGGGGGAAATATGCCATCTTAACAATGAGAACAACCTGCCTCACATTTTCGACATCATTGGAAATAATGGAACATAAGAAAAGGGTTGCGTTATTTATCATTTTTTTAACCAACGGATTCAATAACAAAAAGATACTGTGGCGGAGGGCCTGGGTAGAGGACGAAGGACAGAATTCGTCTTAATGGGCACATGTCAGGATTAATTTAGGGGCGTTTTTAACCATTAATTATCTGTTCACGGAGGTGGAAATGTGATTTAAGAAGGTGGCCCTTTTTCTTGAGATCCGAAATTTGAAAAAGCAATACCATTACTCGGCGAAATTAATGTTACGCTGTAATAGATTTCCTGAAGACACTGAGGACATACATGGAATACAGATTTTAATACACCCTGTCCAGTTGATGTATCAAAATATTTCCAACTTTCAAAAGGGCTGGACTGAAAAGTATATTAAAGCCCCATCAGCATATGGAATACAGCCACATTGAAGTCATGCTGAAATTAATCAGCACACTGTAGTATAGCCTCACTACATTAGAATAGAAATGAATATGCATTTAGATTACATCATCGTACCTTTCAAATTATGCGTGTCAGGAACTAGTATCTCATTAAAAACATCCAGTTCCTAAAAGTATGTTTGCAATTTTACATAACAATGCCTTTCAATTTGCTTGGCCTTTTATTTGAAGTACGTCCTAGCTGTAAACTCATTACAAATAAAATGTTTACATGTTATTGTTATTATTTTCTTAGTTTGAAACAAGAACACCCCGGAAATCCACTTCCAGCTATGGAATAATTCCTTTTTGTGAACTTCAGTCCATGCTTTTTAAAAGCTTCGCTCTTCTAAGAAAATATTAGCTCAAAAATAAAACCAACGAGGAAAACCGTATATAAATATATTTTTAACATTTTTTAATCTTCAGATTTATGCAAATTAAAAATTCAAACTTTTTTCGAACGCTATAAAATTTATCCTTTGAAAAAATGTTAAACTTTAATATGTTAAATCTTAAATCACCCACTGTTAGCTGATGACAAATTTGCTTAACGTGCAATTGAAGATCTTTGAGAATGAGTTTAATCCCATCACAAAGATGATACCGAGGAATAATAATTGCTGCATTTGAACCGAATAAATTTCCAGATTTTACGCAATATGATGTGAAAATTTAAACAGCTCAAAATGATTCCTTCTCATCTAATTTGAGATTCAGAAATGATTGGTCATTTTACTAACACTTATTATTTCGCTATGTGGCATATATTGGTATCAAACATCATTCTCTTAATTCAGGCACCTAAAAATGCGAATAAGAGTAAAAATAATACTTTCATTAAATGTGCAAAAAATCCTTTTTGATCATTAAGCAGGGACATAGCTACTGCCGTATCAGCCGTACCAATGATACGGGCCCCCCAAGCTACAGGAGCCCCAATACGTGTAAACAAAAAATCGTACAGTGCTACCAATAGTCTCATTAACAGGACTCCCCAAAGAATTCTGATACGCCAGTGTCATTAAAGTTATGTATAATGTTCGAAAATAAAATAATTATCAACATTTCGAAAACAGATTTCAAACATTTTGAATCTGATATTAGAATTATATTCAATGTGTCATTTTACATATAAATTCTCCAAATCGGTTGCATCTTTTATCATAGGTATAATTCATTTGCAACGTGTCCACAATAACGGAAAGAATTTTTAATGAAAGTTTAAGTTATAGTTTCCTTGTTAGTCCTTGATATGAATCTAAAAGAAAATACCCCGAAGAAAGAAAAGTTCTTCAAAAATTTCGCAACAAAGTCGTTAACTTAATAGAAATTATTACACGAAGAAGGAAACTATAATCCCCCTAAAATTTATCGACACCAGTTTATCTTAGTGAAAGTAAACAAGATTCAATTACCTTTAATACATTTATCCAATAACCTTATTCATAGGCTTTGGAGAAATCACGTTACTCACCTCTCCCCTTCTCAAAAAGTACCTATGACGAACAAAACCCGGATAGCCTAGGGCTGACAAATGGGGATGGGGGATGACGAACACAAAATAAAAAAATATAAAAAATCGTCTGTCCGTCATGCAGATGGCCCGAGGATGATATAGATGGCGATGATGTATCGCGGTCGGTACCATCCCGAGTTCCAAACCGGTAATGATCATGTGGCCACCCCTTCCAATTTAAGTCAAGATGCCGGAACCTATACCGAAGCACCCCCGATTCTGTTGACCTTTTGTGAACCCTTCCAGGTAATAAAAAAACAGCAAACGATACCTGCTGCAGAAAGAACCTCTCCACGTACCCTATAATTTAGCTCAGACGAGATCTACTCTGAAATAGAGCGGCAGGACTAATGAAGTGTCAGGTAAGACCGAGGTTGACAACAGTTACGACCTCACAAAGACGCGGCTCCCCCACCTGTTGTTTTGCGCTTGGACAGGACTGGGGGGGGGGGCAAAGGGAGCTCGAGCCCTCTCTAGTGAACCCCTCCCATGCTTCTTCAGCGTTCCATTTACCGGGTTGGTTGCCAGCAATTAGTTTTCTGTTTCTTTTCGGCCGTGGACCGTCCGGCTAGTAATATCTCCAGTCGTCCACCCTTCACACTGGACTCCGCCTTTCCGTGCAAACGATTTTTAGCCTGTAGCAGACGAACTAGATTCCTTCAGCAAGATGATTTATCGGCTAATGGGAAGGGCGCACCTTACCTGTTTGTAGCATAACAAGCATTCTTTGGAATTAGCATTTTCTTCTCATTGTTCACTGACCACTTGCTCAGCGAGAATCGGTTAATTGAACTTCACAACAATTTACGCTGGTGCTATCTGGATTTGAAAAAAAAAAAAAAAAAAAAAAAATTAAATTTTTTAAAAATTTTTTTTTAAAAATTTTTTATTGGTTGGGATGATTTCTAGATCGGTGAACAATAAGACTGTAATTATAAGACTGCAAAATAAAATAAGAATAACGCCAGTATCTTCAACTAACATCGTTTTTAATCAAAAACGAAAAAATTATATGTTTGAGAGGTATTAACAAAAAAAAAAGCGTATTTATAAATTTTAGATGATCAGAATTAATTAGATGAACTGGTTATTATGCTAACTTTACATAATCTACAAATGCCCAACAGATCTATTTGACTAGATTTTTTTTAAGTTGTTTTTCTATTTGTTGTGCTTCATTGTTGCATTAAGCTATAGTAACGCGAAGTTTTAAAATAATTTCATTTAGGTTTCATGGTCATTAAGGTTAATATGATACAAGACTTATTTATTTAAACAAGGGAAAACTTAATTATTTAGCAACAGTTAATTCTTATTTTCTGATTATTATATTTTACATCTCACAGTGCAATACTTGCAACATAATATTTAGAGCCATGGTTGCTATATTTATCCCACTTTTTATTTAGAAATATTAACTTTTAAATCTTTTTTTTTTAAATTTTACTGTACATTTTTTATTTAAATTTTATTAAAAAAATTAGAGAAATAGATTTATTGATATAAATATTATAAAAAGCAATCAAAATATTTTTTTGTTTCAATTTATCTTGTACTTTACGATAGATTACTTCCAACTTTTTTGAAAAATTTTGAAAATACCATTATTTCAAAATTATAATTATCATTAAGACGAAGTTACTTATCAAAAACTAAAAGAATTCAATCCAACACTATTTTCATAATGAAAACCCACTAGTAATTCAGGATGCGAGAAGTGAAATGGCATGAGTAAATTACACTAAAATTAAATCTTCCGTTATCACTATTAGGATTGAAGTAACAAAGAAAAGAAAACGCATAAAAGGAATACATGTATTTTAAAAAGTCTAAAATAAATGGCAGATAAATGAAAAATTTCCAAAACTATTACACTTCAAAATTTTCTTCAATTTTCAATATAACCAAAAAATATATATACCCCCCCCCGCCCCACAACCACCAAAAAAATATACAGAATGTTCTCAACTAATAAGTGATTTACTAATAGTTTCTGAAAAGTCTCAGGATAATGACCAAAAAACAACAACAAATAACCCTATGTCAAACCAAAAGCATACCCGCATGTCACGCTTTCCCAGTTTTTTTTCGGAGCTTTCCCACACTTCAAATTACGATAACTCACTAAACAGTGACATCAATTTGCGTTCGAAATTTCTTTTCGCCATCGGCTACGTAAAATGCTGCGTTTTCTAACGATGAAACCCACGAAACATAGCCCTTAAGACTAAAACGGTCAGCTTCTGAAAAATGTCATTTCCACAATTACCACTGTTTTCTGAAACTGACTTCTGCCAAGACACCCCAGTGGTAGATAATGAGTATCATTAAAGGTCTCAAAACAAGCCAGCAAAGTCCCCTTCTTAGGACGGGGAGGGGAAGAAGTCGAATATCGCACTTTCACGTTGTCTCAAAACCTTAGCGATGATTATGTTTTTTTTTTTGTTGTTGTTATTTTGGAGTAATCATCGTAAATATGAGAGTGGGACAATTTGCACAAATTTTTCCTAGAAATCAGAGCTTCCGAAAAATGTCCCAGAACTACAACAATTTTTCTAAAGACCAATCTTTTACCAAAAGTGCCCAAGGATGATAATGAGTATTATTATCCGTCTCAAATAACCATGCTAATAGTGTAGAGCAATTCCCCTTGTTTAAAAAAGACAAGGCTATGGAATCAATAAGGTGCATACTGAGCCCAGGTGGTGATTATGAATTTGGCACCGCAATCACCATAAACATGAGTGAACAATTTACGCATTCTTTTTGTCTCCGCCATCTTTCATTCTCTAGGTCGTGGTTTTGCCTTGTTACCTGGAGCTAGGTCGTGCTAAAGGAGTTTTGGGACATAGTTGTTGGGCTGGATGGTGGTTTTCTGGATATCTTGTGGGGACGTGCGTAAATATTACACTAATATAAGGTAAATGAAAAATATATTATAAATTTGAAAAAAAAAATCAAGAGGTAAAGTGAAAAACTTCGTTATATTGAACACAATTAAGGTAAAAATTTAATCTGAAACAGGCAAGTAAATTCCCAAGGGAATACGATACAGGATCCTCGATTTTAAGAAATAATCCGATCCTACGTCTCCAAAATGTTTTTTAAAGTGGAAAAAAAAGATGAAATTGGAAGAATGGATAAATGACCATAACATAAAAGAATTAATGTAAATATTGTTACGGCACTGAAGAAATTCTAATATCCTTTGAAAAGTATTATTGAAAACTGAGACAGAGGGTAGATACAATAGTATATTTCTTATTAAACTATTTTGTGGCATTCAGCTAAGTTGCAAAACAATTATCCATTAAAAGAAAAAAATATCATAAAATAACAATCAACTTATCACCCCCCCCCCCGGAATAAACCTGAATTTATTTCGGAATATTGGTGGCAAATACTTCGCTAAAAATTATAAGATAAAATAAAAGGAATAACACATACTAAAAATATTCAGATAATGTTAGTGATCATCTTTCTCAATTGAATCCTAAGCAGAACAAAAAGAATTTGTCTGATACTTTGTTGTAAAGCTCCAAATAAACATCTTTTTACCAATACAGATACAATCAAAGTATAATTGAACAGAATTTTTCTGCACATGAAGATTTTTATTTTGTAGAAAGTTTACCCCCTTCAGTCTTATATTTTCGTATTAATCCAATACTTATTGAACTTATATATTTTCACAGAATCCAGTAATAAAAATTTTTAAAAAATCTCAGTTTAGTTAAGCTGAAAAAAAAAAAGCTTACTTTCCCATACGAACATGGAAGCAATCTCCCCAGGAAGACATGGGACACAAGCACCCCGCTGCGACCTACAAAGACGTCCCACGATTTGTCCCGTGTACCTACCCAGGCAGGTAACTGAATTAACCAGAATCGTGAACTATTTACAAGAAGGCATTCTCTCCCCACTGTTCGTTCTTTTATCGCCTTAATTTGTTTCCATCTAATTTTGCTTCAGATCCCTTCGGAACAAGGATCCCACGATGCAACAAGGGGGATGGTAGGTGCTTTTCAATCTCTGCCCCCAGCCAAGGGGCGAACCTCCATGTCCGCACTGCTTAGTATACTTTCCCGCAACCTCTGACATGTCCCGATGTGCAGAATTTTCCCTCCCCCCCCCCGTATTGCTCTTATTTCGAAATTACCGGATCGGATCTAACAGCAGATTGGATGAGGTCTATCCATCTTTTTGGGTTTTAGCCGTCTTTTCAACCGTCACGTTGCCATTAACTTCCACGTTGTCTCTTCTTTGTTGTGTCAAACGACTCCAATGACTTGGTGAGACTTCGTGGAGATTTAATTAAACTTCTGGAGCTTGGAAACATGATGAAGATGAAAGGTTCCTTTAGAAGGTTTTTAGTATATGTATAGATATTTAACAGCGAGAAAAATGAAATTTTAGCGGCTCCGTATTAACCATTGTGGAGACTAAACTCACGAGAAATAATGAAAAATCAATCGTAACTCTTGCATTTGGATTATACAGACCTTTATAATTACCTATATAGGAATTTCCCTAACATATAACTAGCTGAATTCGGCATCATTATGTGTTGACGCATGCCAATCAATAACACATAAATAAAATGAATGCTTCAATTCCTGCATCAAAAGCATTTGCTGTTATTTTAAAATTTGTGTAATCACATAACTAACAAATATATATATTAAAAGCATTTGTTTCCTAACAATTTTCAACCCGTCGAGTTAAAAATGAATGAAATAAATTATTTTGAACAGAAAAAAAGAAAAAGATGCCTCTGATGTAACTAAATTTATTCAGAAATATAACATAATGAATGAATCAAATTTTCTAGTTAGGTCAACATATACATGATTTTATTTATTTTTTTATCAATATTAGTTTATATGTTTCTTGATTAGATGCATTTTTATACTACGAATGTATTTCATTAAATATACTAAAAATATCATCTTTTACAGTTTATTATAATATCAAAAAATAGTTGCTTCATTTCTTATCCTCTAGAACTACAAATTATCTGACATCGATTTGATCAGAATTTTGTCAACGTCGCATTCTAAAGCAATGCGAGGGCTACAGGCAACGGCCTCGTAATTTTGAGCCTCGGTCATGTACCGACACGTCTATATCCAAACAGGGACGTCTTAAGACTCTTTGAGGCCCTGGGCCCAGAGAAATCTTAAGAAGTCTTGAGGCCCTAGGCCCTTATGCAAAAGCAAACCCTACCTGAAATCTTTAAAAGTAGACAGTATATAGCATGCATTATCAAATACTCGTTCAAACGGTATATAGTTTGATGCAAATAAATGTTCACTACTCACAATCTCAATAACCTAGGCACAAATCAGCTCGACCAATGGCCACCAATGAGTTGAATGATTGTTTATGGTATTAGGCCAAGACTCAGACATAAACAGCGGTCATCACATAATAATACGGTCTTACCACTTTTGTCAATTGACAAGTAGTTTAAAATTTCCTGTTTTTCGGAGAATATGTACAGGAAATAATATTTGACCATTAAAATTATCCGGATCATTGTCTTATTAAGACTAAGTCGAGAACGAAACAATGCCTCTACTGAGGGAGAAGCCATGGGCCCATGCCTTAAGACGGCCCTGTATTCAAAACTTCCACGCCATACCAATGAGAGAACTGTGAATCCTGACAGATTTAACGTGCATTAAGTCCCTCTACGGACTTTCAAGACTCCAACCTACGACTCGGCAATACCGGCGGTGAATTAGGGGTCATGACCAATCGGCTACCGCGGCCACAAGTGAACTGACATCAAACATTTTACTCAAAATTTAAAAAAATTTTAAAAAAAGCAGTTAATTTTAAGAGTATTATAACCGGTAATATATTAAGAATATTATCACAAAACCAAAAGTAAAATTATAATTCAAAAATATACGTACCGAAAAATGCACAATAATGTTTTTGCAAAGAAAGTCAATTAAAAAAAAATCATACAGTAGAAAGAATTTAAATTTTGATAGCAGGCAATTTCCTGATTCCAAAGAGTGTCGATTTAAGCTTATTACGGGCCCTGGGTGCAGAGGCAGTGTGGGCTTCGTTGGCACTAGCGGATCAAAATTTATAACCAAAAAATATGGTTGTCCAGCTTATAAGGGCCCATCTGGACACATCCGGAATCCTGGGTGCCCACCCCAGGCACTCAATGGATAAACCGGTCCTGATTCCAAATGATTTAATTTTCCATTTTTTCTTTTTTTTTTAACATAAAACAAATTTAACCGAAAACGAATTTGCCTTTAAACATAGATATATTAATATGTATACTTATGTTACTTTCATGTGATATGTATACTTATATCACATTAATTTTAAAACTGATTACATTCTTATAATTTTTTCCAAAACATAGCAGCTTGCCAGAATGTGATAAGATAACGCGATAAGATAGCAACAGAAAGGTCAAACACCTTACAGAAGGCAATGCCGAAACCTTACTTATATTTTTCAAAAACAGAACTCACCTCAACCAACCCGATAAACAATCTTTAAAATCCATGAAAGCAATTAATCACTTTCCATTTTCAGAACTATTGTTGAAAAAAATGTCCCACTGACCAAATGTCATTCGGAATTTCTTTTGGTCAGTCCCGGTGACGCCACTGATCAAGGGCTATTTATTTTGTGCCTCGGTGAATGACTTTTCTAACCTTTTCCTACAACCGGCCTGGGGTGAGGCCTTTCCCAAATGACTAAGGTCTGCCTCCAAGTGACATTTCGGCCAACCCTCTTCCCCTTTGTCAAAGCCGCCGGCCTAATCAATTCTTTGATCCTCTGGCACCTCATCCCTTTAATCTAGGATTACCAACGGAAAATTTCTAAATCCGGTCAATGCTCTCTCTAATTTACTTTTAAGGCAAGAATGCTGGACAACTTGTTTGTGTTTTTTACAAAAAGTCTAAATATAAGAAACCAATATCTTATAATATTAAAAAAAAAGGACATTATTAATAATTATCATTATTAGAATGTATATTGCTGATACGTGTATCGTTCTGTTAAATCGTTACAGGTCTATATCTGGAAGACATGTAATCACTCAAATGATAAACTGGAGATATAACTAGCTATATTCATGTGTTAACTCTGATCCGTTTGCTCTAATTACCGTAAAATCCGGCGTATAATGCGCACTTATACTTTAGAGCTGCAATTTTTAATTTTTACATATATTCACCGTATAACGCGCATTCCCTTTCTTACGAAAAAATCTGAAATGTACATGCGTACTGTTCTTATGTTTTGAAGTCATTTATTCGAGGTATTATTCCAGACTTTTGAAAAAAATAGTAAACTTCTAGCTCTTTTAGTTCATAAGTCATGTCATTTCTTTTAAATAAACAGTATTTTGATCTATGTAGAGGTAATTTTTTTTTATACTCACACGTTTTATTTTTAAAGCTAACGTTTTTATACCCTGTATATAACGCACCCCCTTAAATTTCGATATTATTTTTGTGTTCAAAGTGCGCGTTGTACACCGGATTTTACAGTATATAAGCACATATTATTCCTTCTTTTCCTTTTCTTTAGTTTTCAAGAACTGAATTTACCGCATATATGATAAAAGTATATAACGCGCGCTAACTTTTAATATAAAAAAAAAGACCGAAATTTACGGGTGCACATTTTACCCCGGGTCAAAAAATCA
>BMAV01009399.1:236177-263235 GCA_019973955.1 Trichonephila inaurata madagascariensis
AAGACCGAAATTTACGGGTGCACATTTTACCCCGGGTCAAAAAATCATAGCTTTAAAAGTAAAGAGATTTGAGCACAACAAAAAATTAAATTTCTACATAGATCGAAGCAGTGGCGCACACAAGGGGGGGGGGCCCGGGGGGGGGGACCCCCCCCCCCAAGGCCCTTGATTTTTTTTCCGATTGATTATATAATTCTAAGCATATAGTACGTAAATTTTTTTAAGTATTTGTTATTAATGATTAGTTTTATTAATTAATGCTAAATATTTGTTCAATAATTAGTTTTTTACTTTGTTTTGTTGAAAATCGACAAAATCAGAAGGAGCATGATACAAGAATGGTGGACTTTCGACCCCGGATCCCCCCTTGAAAAATTCCTGTGCGCGCTACTGGATCGAAATGATGTTTAATAAAAGAAAAGATATACCTTATGACCTTCAAGGGTTATAGTTCTAGAAGTATATATCAATTATTTTAAAAGCCTGGGATAATACCTTGAGTAAATGACTTCAAAACATAAGAGCAATGCACATGTATATTACAAGTTTCTTCGTAAAGAGTGGGGTGGCGTTATACGCGCGGCGAATGTAGGTACATAAAAATTTAAATAGTAGTTTGAAAGTATAGGTGCGTGTTACACGCCAGAATATACAGTATTTTTTAATTTAGCATTTTTTTAATACTTTTCAAAAAAAATAATCATACATATTAGAGGTATTTATTATTACAGCCAGTAGCGCACACAGGAATTTTTCAAGGGGGGAGGGGAGGGGATCAAGGGTCGAAAGTCCACCATTCTTGTATCACTCTCCTTTTGATTTTGTCGATTTCTGGGAACAAAAAACAGTAAAAAACTAATTATTGAATAAATAATTAGCATTAAGGTATCCGACTACGTTCAGAACCGTGATTTTAAAAAAGCATATAATTGGATAATTTTCGTGATATTTAGTGTCACTTAGATTAGAATACATGTATACAATTGTTTTAAGGACATTTTGACAAGAACAAATTATTTAAATACAATATTTTGGCGAAAAATTAACTTAGAATAATCTTTTTTCAAAATGTTCTCCTTTTGTAAAAAATGCTTCTATTGTATTAATATTTTGCCTGTATTCAGCTCAGACCTCTGTACAGAGGCTCAACTAGAATTTTTGAAGTGCATAACTTGGAAGTCGGTTTATCCATGTTTTACGAAAACAGAAGGGAGAAATTTAAAAAAAATACCCCGCGATAATTATTTTAAATGGTTGTAACTCTGAAAATAATGTGAATTTTTCAAAAATCATAGCTGTGCCTCTGTACAGAGGTCTGAGCTATATACAGGCAAAATATTAATACAATAGAAGCATTTTTTACAAAAGGAGAACATCTGGAAAAAAGATTATTCTAAGTTAATTTTTTGCCAAAATATTGTATTTAAATAATTTTTTTTTGTCATAATGTCCTTAAAACAATTTTATACATGTATTCTAATCTAAGTGACACTAAATATCATAAATATTATACATTTATGCGCTTTTTTAAAATCATGGTTCCGAACGTAGTCGGATACCTTAATGCTTTTTATAGATCATTTTTACAAATTTTCGGTCATTAATAACCAGATTTAGATCACTTTCTATAAATATACTAAGAAGATTACTACATGAACATAAAAGGAAAAAAAACTCTCCTAATACAAAATGAGTTTCCTAAAAAGGAATTAGACCTGTATTTCCATATTGCGATATAAATAATTTTACAACGTTTGTAAGTTTAATGCATTTGCAATATTAATCAGTTGAATACACTCGTTAGAAACACCGGATATTTTAGAAGGAATCTTATTGCTGATTGAACTTTTCAACACAAAATGCTCTAAGGTTAATAATTGTATTCTGTGGCTAATATTCTTTTTTCTTTTTTACTACTATAGCAGGAATCACTAATTTCAACTGTAAGAGTCGAAGAAAGGGTGTAATAACATGGTAAGTGACTGATCTTATTAAGGATTTGGGGTAGGAGCTGAAGTGATAACGGAAATTGGGAACGAGGCGTTCACTTCTAAAGCGTTTATTTAGTTCCCAGGGAGAAAAGAGAGAAGTAATTGAAACTCAAGTGTGATTGCTCTTTTATTGAGATAAGCTTGCAGTGAAGTAGAATTGACATATACAGTGATTTGGTGGGATAGGGTTTGTCAGTTAAAAGCTATTCGATTGTTTATCGGCAGTTTTTATTTCTTTTCAGAATGACACGATATATAATTTAATTTGCTTTTATTATTGTTGTTGTTTATTCATGTAAGCTTTAAAGTTAGAGCAATCTTAGTCGGTAATTTACCATTTGAACCTAAGAAAAGGGAGTTGAAAAACATAATTTTTGTAATGTTTAACCTGATTCGTTAGTGTCATATATCCTAATTGTAATAGAAAAAATTGACCAAATTTTCAATTTAAAACAAAATTTAAAAAAAATGCTACTTAAATGCTAGTATAAACTTATACAAAAAGATTTACTACAGTTTCGTTCACTAAAATTTTATTAATATGTAAGAAAATAATTTAGAAAAGTCTCGAACCATTATAATAACCAATCCAGCATGGTTAATTTGATACAATTCCATATATATAACGTTATGACAGAAGCACTCATAAAACGTGAAAATTTTCAGATTTAATGTTTTATCAGGTGCCCTAACATGTGTAAGTATAAAATCGTAAAATTTTATCAATAGTCCTACTTCTCTAAAAAAATGCTTCATCCTGGAATTTTGATACAGGGCCCACTCAAGACTAGCGACACCAGTGTGTCTTATTTTCAAATTATTAATTGGAAGAAGTTTTATTCACACACAAATGTATTACTGATATTTATTTATTTTAATCAAATCCAGAAGAAAATAAATTTAGGAGGCAAATAGTTATGAAAAATAAAGTTCGGAAAAATGTAAATCAATCAATCTTTGGTGTGAGATATCTACACACGATTTATCAATAGTTTCCTCACCCCCAGTCATTTTTACTTGCCATGGACACGGAGCATTAAATTTCTGGAATCAATCCAACCCATTCAACCCTCTGACAGCAAAAAGGAGACAAGTAGAAGGGGAACACAAAAGGATAACAAACACTAAAACCATTGACTTTCAACTCACACAACAGATTTAAAATGTCAGGGATGAAAAACATACCTTAACAGACGCCGAAAAGTCACTATGCGTCTTTTACCATGCAAGATCTTCATCACCAAAGTTCAGGGATGGAAGGGGGACTTGGAAATTCAGAATTCTCAATCGGATAACAGGATAACTGTCACAAGAAGGGTTCAAATAATCAACGAGTCAACTGAAGCGTCCATCCGGACAGCAAAAAGGAGAAGAAAAAAACAGTCCGACAGAGGATGACCAACTAACTTCCCAACAAAAGAACTTGTAACTTTTCCCCGATAACATCGGTGGCGGAGTGTCACAAAATATCCCCTGTGACAGAAAGCGATGGCTCCCTTCCCCCTTTTCTGTGTGAAGCATAGAGGCATTCAGACGATTCTAAGTGGCAAAAGTGTCATTATTAAAGCGATGTGCCCAAGCATTGAAGCATGCGACTCTGGGGACATGGACTAAGTGTGAAAGAATCATTGTGTCACTCAGTAAAAAAAAAGAAATCCTGTTGTTTCTAGAAAGATGGGAGGAAACGAGGAGATGTCCACTTAATGGAGTGTTGGACCATGACGAGCACTTTTATCTCGAAGCCATTTGATGTGATGGAGGTTTACCATTAACTGACTTTCCAAAAAATGCATTTGGTTTACTTTCACTGCTGTTGAATGTGTAATTATTACGAAGTATAATTAAATTGACGCTTTGTCAGCTGACATATTTTAAAAATACTGAAAGGACGATTTTCAATAGTAGAGTAATGGATATTTTTTTCATTAATTTACGGAACGAAATTCAAACAATATAATTGATTTAATGCTATTAAATCTTTAGAAAAACGTTCCGAACGGGATGAGAAATTGAAATATTTAAAGACTTTTTTTTTAAGTATTTGTAATAGATACTGAGATATTTGAATATTGTACTTATATTATGTTTGAATGGAATTGTATTTTTCGATTAATTAAATGTTATTTTCATTATTATTCAAATTATATTTTTATCGCTATTCAAACTGTATTTTTATTATTATTCAAATTGTATTTTCATTATTAATGTGCGTTGTATGTTCATTTATATGCTATACTTAATTTATATTCAATTCTTACTATTTACAATTTCTATTTTATATGTAGTTTGTGTAAAGCAATTAGTTTTATTGCCATGCCTTTTACGAATGACATCGACTGTATTATCTTTTGCGGGATGGCAACGTGTTGTTTGTTTTGAGTTTTATATTTGAGTAATACTATCTCTGTATAGTGTTCAATTGCTGTACTGTCTTTCGCTAGGACAGGTTCTCGCCACACGAAGCTTCTGGCAATTGTCTAAATCTTTTTAAGCTAAATTAAAGTTGTTAAGTTTTAAAGGCAAGAGTCATCATTCTCAGTCCTGTGTAGCGGACACATTACAATGAACATTTGATACATTCGTAAGCATATTGCTTTTTTAAGAATTAGGTATTTAAAGTTTTATCGAAAATGTTTTCTCTTTTATATTGAATATTTTCTATAAGCAATGGTGTACGTGGACCTTTCTTAGGGGTGAGGTGGGGGGTTACATGCCAAAAAACTCGAAATCGAGAGCGTCGAGCAGTAATCTCTATACTAAAAATTGAAAATTTGTCATTCTACGGGGAATCTCCCCCTCCCCGTTTCGTTCATGCCACTGTCTATAAGTATTTGAAATCCAGATTTTTGCTTTAAATTAGCAGAATTTAAATTATATGTGTTATATTTTAATTGTGGATAGTCACTATGATGGGATTCGAAAAATTGTAATTTGAAATTAATGTTTCAGCATCGGCATGAAGAATGGCAGTATGAAAAACTAAATACTGAATTATTTTTATTTTTTCCCAACCCCCTTATTCTTTTTTATCGTTATATTTGTGCTTTTAGTTTCAGGTTTTACACTTAAGTATGAGATACTTAATACACACAGTTCTTGCATCAATGCTTTCAGAGAATACTTACAAATTTGACTTTTTAAATCCAGATTCACTGATATGAAAACACTTTTACGCGTTTTCAACCTCCACTGAATCCCATTTTTTGTTTTGTGGTCTGCCCCTCATAAAGAGAACGCGTCAAAATTACTTCATGCTTAGCAAACCTTCAATTTGGGCATCATCCGCAAAAGAATGGGGACAGATAGAAGAGCACACACCACCTGGATGTCAAAATCGTCTGTCAAACACTTCCGTCCGTGGACATATTGTTTATGAGGGACCGGTAAATGCTCGTCGACCTTTCACACATCACGCCGGGAATAATATTTCCCTCCCTCCTCTCCCTCTCTGATGTTTCATCCGGGATCTGCGATGAGGATGGTTTAATTATATACGTTATTATAATATCTCTACGTTTCGTGCAAAAACCTAAACTTGGAATATTTTTTTTAATTGGAATAAGTTTCATATGCTAATTTCATTAGTATATAGAAAACAGTATTCTATACAACTCAATTCTATTAGAATCACACACACAATCCTATCATTTCCCCTTTTATATATAAAAATATGCTCAATATTTCCTTTTGTATACTGTAACCCGATTTTCCTTTTTTACTTTACGTGATATATTTAAAAAAATTAATATTTTTGAATTTTAAAGGCTCGGTAAAGAAATTTGTGTATCCGTTTTTGAACCATATGTGTGTGTGACTTTATGTGCTAAATCTTAAAATATTTTTATACTTGAAAAAAAAAATCTGATTCTTACTACTTTGTTCTGCAATTGTAAATTTTAAAATCTTTTAAAGATTTTTAAATAATAGTCATGGATTTGAAAAATAAAGAGCAAAAAATCCGTTAGGAACGAGATCACTTAGATTCTCGAATTTAAGTGATGGATTGTCTTAAGCGATAACGATTAAAATAATTTTATCCAACGATATTTTGTTACGATAATTATAAACAGTAAGAAATTCATAATTTTGTAATAATAATTAAAAGATTAGTTTGATTATGAAATTAAATTGTCTCAAACCGTATGTGAGAGAGAGAGTGGGTTGCTTTAAAATAAATTGAAAACTCTATGGAATACTAGTTTTAAATTAATAACTTCCCGTAACCATCTTTTAAGTGTCTTTAAATACTAATTGTCACAATAAGATTATTTATAATGAAATAACTTATATTTAAAAATAAAATATTTTAGTTTCTCGTTTTTAATTTTTCCTGCAAAACTACAGTACTGCAGATTTTATAAAATATTTTAAATTTAACTATAAAGGGGAAAAAATCATTAACATTTCAATTAAGTAACACACGTAATTTTTTATACATGTTAATTACACAGAAAAAATATGCAAACACATGTCTACAACTTGTTTAATCTACGTTTTTGTTTAATGATGTCAAACTTTTCAACTCTTTCGCTATTGTGTTATAAAAATTCAATTTCCATGTTACTGGGCTATGCCAACAACTACCATAAATTAAGATATATTTGTCCATTACTTTTCTAACTACAGCAAACAGTGAAATAAACACCGTGCAACCACCGGGGATTTTTCTTTGATGCCTTGTCAAATTTACTGACAAGAGTATCAAACTTCTTTGTGGCTGATACGTTTAATAAAAGAATGGGGTGTATCTGCTGCAAGCTAATACTTTTCCAATCAGAAAAGAAAACAAAGAAAGAGTGTATAATCACTACCTCTTAAGTTCAGTTAGAACATAAAAAGAGATTGCCCAATTTCTTATTATCCCGCGTTAATGCCTTCAGATCACTGGTATGGAGACAAAGAGAACCGGGTAAAAAAAAAAAAGAAAGAAAAAAAGAAAAGAAAAGAAAAATCGGTGTAATTGAAAAAGATCTTCAATCAGCATCAGGAGTGGGACTGTCGTCGAAAATGACTGATGCTTTCGATTTCGAATGAGAGAGGGGAAATTAAACCCCCGACCAAGGGGGAATGATGAAAAAAAGACCGCAGGACCTTGGTGCTAAAAGTCCCCAAATGACAATAATTTTGGTTCTGAAAGCTACTGAAAAAGTAAAGAAGAGGGGAAAAAAGGAGATGAAGTCGTTATAATGAGAGAGAGGAAAAAGATAGGAAGTTTTTTGGTGGTAATCAGTCTCCACTCTGCTTTTTTTTTGTTCACCCGCTTCTAGGTATCTGTTTTTCCTCGACAGAGAACGTTTGTTATTCGTTAGCGAAACTATTTTAAGAATTATGTTATTTTAAGCTCAATGAGGTTTCTCTTTCATTTAATTGATAAAGTTCTAAATAATTATTTATGTACACAAAATTCAGTTCTAGAGGATTAAAAGATGTGGTCGTCTATTTTAAATTGCCTTATAGCAGGAGCAGACTAATGGTTTTGCTTGCGAGGGTCACATTGTGGAAGCGGAGAACCGTATCTTTTTAAAATAATTGCATTCATTATAGTTAACTTTGCATCTAAGAAAAGATATGTTGTACCATATAGAAATTAATAAATATAAGTTGTGACCAGTAGCGCACACAGGAATTTTTCAAGGGGGGGTCCGGGGTCGAAAGTTCACCATTCTTGTATTATGCTCTTTTTGATTTTGTCGATTTTCGGGAACAAAGCACACTGAAAAACTAATTATTGAATAAATAATTAGCATTAATTAATAAAATTAATCATTAATAACAGATACTTAATTAAATTTTACGTACTATATACTTAGAATTATAATCAATCCAAAAAAAATCAAGGACTTTGGGGGGGGTCCGGACCCCCAGGACCCCTCCCTTGTGTTGCGCCACTGGTTGTGACGGATCTATCCGCAATCCTTCAACTAATTCCTCTTGGGAAATCTTTGGGCTATCAATTCGCATTGTTCCCAAACAATCCTTCGGAAGAAGAAAATCGTGTTATTCAAATTAACTTACTGTATATAGTCGAAGTTTTTTAGCTTGAATAGAGAGTAGGAGAGGAAATAAGCCAGAAACCAGGTGAGACTGTTATTAAAGGTATCATATTTGAATTATTGTGATTAAAGAGGAAGCTTTAAAGTGACGATAGCTCATTGAGATTGATATTAAATTAAATCAGATGACAGGTTAGATCCTTTATTAAGTTTGATAGTCTCCTAATCATTCGTGTATTTCCGTCGTTGTTCCACTTTCGCGGTTAGCATTGAGACATTCTCTTACTATTATTAGTTGAAATTGTGTCTTTTCATTGTGTGATAAATAGATTGTTTGGATCATGGCGAGTTTTTCGTCCTTATCTCCCACATATCTAGGTGCCCAAGAGAGAGGTGGCAACCTCTCACAAAGTTAAATAAAATAGTGGCAGTTTTATTCGACTTATTTATGTGCTTATTGCATATAATCTACAGTTGCAAGAATATCTAATTTTAGAATCAGCTTGATGAGACAAATGCAACCTATCCTAATTTTCTACCTTTTTTAAAAAAATCAAGAGAGAGATGGTTAATTGAAATTCTGATCACAGCCAGCATGATCATGTCAACCAACTTGCATATATATTTACTCTTGTTGATCTCCATGCAAAAAACTTTGCTCACAAATATATGTCGACCCAAAAATATAGAAAATATTTTCTCTATATTCGGTTTTTCGTCTTGGAGGGTTGCTATTTGCCCACACCACTGACTTAAAATGATTTTTACAAATAGAAAATTGAAATACTTTAATAAAATATGCAGTTAAACTAGTTTTTTTCCTAAATTGGTCCTTTTGATTAATGTATTATACTAAATTTTAATTTTATATGATCCTCAATCAATTCAACAGTATATACTAATAAAAGGATTGTATTAATTACTCTTTGTACTGTTAAGTCACATATAAATTTATATATTACATCCTTATTTAATATAAGAAAGTAATAAATTTAAGTTATTAAGTTAGTTTAAAAGTTAAAAGTTTCAAAAATACTGAAGAAAATATTAATATATCGAAATTCGCGCGAATTAAAGCTATACTCTAGGAACGAAATTTCTTTTCACACGTACAGAAAATAAGAAACAAAATTGTTAAAATAAAATAATAACTTCTGAAACTTTATTTCTCTTGCAACATTTCATAACGTTTTATTATGAGCTAGTCTTTATATTAGATACTTATTTTTTATTGCATTATTTTTCTTTATGTGAAATGTAGCAAACATTGGAAAACAGAATAAATGGAATGGAAAAATATTTCCGGAAACAATTTGAAAGGAAATTATGTTCCTTCCTGTTGTTTTGCTATACATCTTTACATTTTTAAAATATTGAAATAAAAATAGTCTCAAAAAATTGTTACATGAAAGAACATACACGAATATATTATTTGATTTCTTGTGCTAAAAATGTTTCATGTTTAATTTAAATAAGTAGAAATAATATTCAAAACTTCATAATTTATACCATTCATTATTTGAATTTCTTTAGTGTCTAGGGAAATATTTGTAATAGTTATTCGACTCCTAGAACAAGCGAAAGAGCGAATTACTTAAAATAGTTTTTCTCATTAAAGAAACTAGAGAAAGAATATTAAAAAAATTTTCAAATACTAATATTCCATTTTATGCAGAAAATAGAATTGTGGTTGTAATCATAATAATAATATTTTAGCTCAGACTAAATTTTTTACGTCTCATAGACATTTGTCTAACAGCGTAAATGGTATGTAATACTAATTTTTTAAGCTTGTTATCTGATCAATAAAATTGGGCTTAAAGTACTTTCTTTTTCAACTATAAGAAACTGAGTTAAAAAATCAACTGCAATACCATTCGATTTTTTTTTCGCAATTATCGTTTTTAAAAAAAAAGTATAAATATTACAAATAAAGAAATACGTAAGCACAACAAAATAAAATATCTTTGAAAAACCTTTTTTAAGTAGAATTTCTAAAAGCGTATGTGGCACAAATGTAGCATTGCTGCACACAGAAAATAAAATAATTCATCAACTCTTTCAGTATTTAAAAAAAAAATACTTTACTTTCTACCTCATTAATTTTATTTAAAATTAACCTCTTGAATAAAAACAAATCACCAAAACAAGAAAAATGATACATCGACATATAAATTTTAACTTTCTTAATTTTAATGTTAAACAAAATTCTAAAAAATCAATTTTTAAAAAATATTAAAAAATTGCTCGACTCTTTTTAAGTGAAAAAAAATCGGCATGCATAAACAAATAGATCAGGTACATCGACTTTTAAACATAAGAAACCCTAAATTTAAACGTTTTGGGAAGGAAAAAAAAGACACGCATGAAAAAAATCCGATATTTTTTTTAATGGCAAAGTTAAGAGATGTACAAATAAAAAATCCGATATTTTTTTAATGGCAAAGTTAACGCCAAGCTATCGAATTCCGATAGTCAACCTTAAGGTCAATTGAGCCCGCGTCTCCAATCACCTGATTACTCAGCTAAGGTTCCAATTCAGTGTAGGGGGGATGAAGGGTGCTTTAAGTAAAGAAGAAAAAAAAAACTAATAAAAAAAAAGAATGGACAGAGCTAATCTGTCCACACCCACTGGCACTAAAGAAAATAATTTCCCCTCTTTTGAGGGTGAATCATTACAAGGAAGACGACCAAAAAAGAGTAAATTTCTTCAGTGGAAAAAAGGAAAAGATTTATTTATTTATTTTTTATTGGTTGTGCTTGAAGAGTGGTAATGTTCCGTTAATGAAATATTTTGCTCGTTTTTTTTTTCTTCATCAAAGACAAGTGATCTTCAACTTTCTTTTTCTTTCTTCTTTTCAGTATTTTAAAGAGAATTTGTTGAAACAAGAATACGTTAAACTTAAATTGAGAGGTTACGTAGCTCTCTAAGCTACAGTATTCATCTAAAATACTAAATCATTCATATCTAATATCAAGAATAAATTCATAATTAGTTTATCCTTAATTTTCTTCTTCCTTATTCTTCTTCGTATTATCTGCATAATAATTCTTCGATAATTTGAGCCGGTTGGGTGGTGTAGTTGGTTTGTACACTTGATAATATGGTTTGTCAAACAATGCCTTGTACCGTCTCAAGTCGATGGATTTTCATGATGCAGAAAATCGACAGCGGCCATGTCGCATGATCATGCGGCAAGTAAAATATCCCTTGAGTGCATGTTTCGCTTGGGTGCTCTAGGCAAAATTAAAATTCTAAGTTCGGTTTCGCATCGCTAGAGCTCAGGTGTCTCCCTCTGGGAGCAAACTGGGCGTCAAAATTACCTGCGGTGACTGGTATCCACCTATATGGTGCCGCATTAAAAAAGAAAAGAAATACCAATTCCCGAGGAATGGACAAGGTCTGTAATTGTAAAACACCAATCAGCACACAGCCCCATTAGAAGTAAAAATAATTAATAAAAATTGAAGTTAAACTAAACTCAAACAAAAATCTCCTTTACTTTTTTTAACATTTGTGAACTAGAACCAATCAAATTATACTTGAATAAATTACAGAGTAGCCATGAATATATTTTAGAAGGAGTATTGGTTAATTAAAGCCACGGTCAATTAATGACTACAATTGAGCTGGTTTTTCATTTTTTCCTCTTCCATCCCGTCATGTTAAGATTTTCAGGCTTATTTGTATTTAACAAATAATTTCAATTGTTTAATAGGACGATACTTGGTGACGCTAAATCTAGAGCTTGTGATACATTAGATGGTTGCTACAGTAACATAATCCAAAAAATTAATAATTAACATGAAAATTAGAGCTCTATCTTCCATGTTTTTTATGGAATCACCTTGTACTAAGACTCATAATTATCTGAACAATATTTAGGTCTAAAAAAGCATTATTTTATTTATTAATTATTTTGGATCTTTTTTTTCAGTAAGAACAAAATAAATAAATAAAATAATGTACCACAAACATTAAGCTTAATAAAAAAATTAAAAAAAATATGTAAATAACTACTGCATACTTCTAAAAGGGTATTTTAAGTATTTAAAAATGATAACCTAAATTATTAAGATAAATACTTCCTGTTCAATACCAGTGAAATATAACTCTTTTTAATTATCTCCGTATTGGTTATATTTAAATTTATAACAGTGATGTATATATGTGCCTTTATTTTTTATCATAATAATGCTTTCAGTAAGACGGGATAATCATTGCATTTTAATGAAATATAAATCTCTTTCTATATAAATTCAAAATTTCTACTTCAAATAACATTTCTGAATTTGCATATTTTAGGAAAACAATAGCTCAAAAATCGTTTTAACTGAAGGTAGCTTCTTAGACCTTGAATAAAATTAATCTAAATACTATATTACAATGAGTCAAATTACCAGAAAAGTTCTGATAACGAAAACCTTCGGCTGTGTGCATTTGCCACAAAGATTCTCGAAATCTAATCGATATTATTTTTATCGGCATTTCTTAAAAAAGAAAAAAAAAAAAAAATCCTCAATTTCTTAGACACTTTCTTAGACAATTTATTCGAGATCTTAGATAGTCACCCGAAGATAAAGAGAGAAAGAAGCAGGAAAAAAAAATAAGTTAGTCGATATAAAAAGAACAATATCACTACATCCCACATTCTCTAACTGATCTTTTTACTTTTCGATACTACTCTCTTAGATTCCTAATGACCCACCCTCTAAAGAGGACTCAGTGACCCATGTCCACTCACTCTCCTCTCTCCCTCCACCAGAAAGAAAGTAAGACAAAAGAGAGAAGGCATCCCCCTGCTTCTTTACGCCATCATTAAACTAGTCAGGGAGAGGGACTAGAGCACCCTAGTTCATTGGAGGGAGCTTTGGACCGTTTGGAGTGGACTGTGTGTGTCCGTAGGCTGCTATTAAGGTGATTTGGAGCCCAGCTGCCAAATTGTACTCGGGGCTTTTCCATTCGGCTCCATTACTTTGGGAAGTTTTTAGCCTGCTGAATTTTCACGACTTGACTCCCTGTGTAATGATTTGTAACGTGTATCCTCTCTTTAGAACTGAATCCGAAATAATGCGTCCTAGATATAGCTATGGGTAATGTTTTGTACTGTGCAATATAAAAATCTTTTTGCACCTTAGTGAACACTGCTGTACATTCATTTGAAATTTCGTTTGGTTATTGGGGGATTTTTTCTAAGTAAAATATTAATGTAATCTGTTTTATTTAAGCTCTTAGCGCAACGTAGCATTTGGTATTACACTTGAGGGTCGATTATCCGAGAGCGGATTAATCAAAAAACGGATTATTCAACAGATTATTGTCAAAAGTATTTTTTTTTAAATTTAAAATGCCTCCTTTTTTTAAATAAGGTTATCAAAGTGAAACGAATCTGTATTCTCAGCTGGCGTCTGATGAGAATGTGACTATGTCAGTGGCGCACACGAGGGGGGTGTCCTAGGCGTCCGGATACCCCCCATAGCCCTTTATTTTTTTTCGATTGGTTATAATCCTATGTATATATTACGTAAAATTTAATCATGTATTTGTTATTAATAATTAATTTTATGAAATAATTCTAATTAGTCATGCAATAATTAATTTTGTATTGTTTTTGTTCCCGAAAACCGACAAAATAAAAAGAATATGTTGGGCGGCGTATTGGAGCATGATACCAAAATGGTGAACTTTCGACCCGGGATCCCCCCCCTCCCCCTGAAAAACTTTTGTGTGCGCTACTGGACTATGTTGAATAGTTATATTTAGGCATTACTTCTACTAGGAAATCAATAAGATTATCAATATTTAAAACAAATTGTACTTGAAAATATTACTGTAAAATGATTTGAAGTGAAATACAGTGGTTTTAGTCTGGAGTGTGATTCAAGGCGTGGACCCAGGGCTACGAAAAGGGGATGGGGCTTGTCTCGTTCTCGACTCGGCCTTAGCCAGAACATGATCTAAAAAATTTTAATCGTCAAATGTCATTCCTGGGCATATTTTTTGAAAAATTGGAAACCCTAACAATACACTAACTAGCAACAGTGGCAAGATTGCATTATTACGCCATGTCGGTCGTCAGTGTCTAGGCATAGGCAACCACCGTACACCAAATTTATTCATTTAGTCAAAAAGTGGCAGTTGGTCGAGTCAATTTATGCCTAGGTTTATGAAATAATAAAACAATTTGTTTTGGGGTACTGTTTGTATGAGTATTTCATAATACGCTATATACTGTTTGCTTAAAGAGGCCAAAGATGGGACCTACTTTTGCATAGAGGCTCAGGGTCTAAAAAAAAGTCTTGAGACGCCACTGCTTATAGTCTTTGAGCATTTTGCAAGGCATAAATGATTGAGAAAATGTTGTTGAGGACTCAATGCAATTAGTTAAAGTGAAGACAATAATTTAACCGGACATATGTGTACTATTTAATAATGATAAAATCATACAATGCGTTACTGCAATTGTGTAATGTGAGCACCCCCACCCCTAAAGACAATGATCTCATACCGGAGATGAGAGTCATTCGGTGAAAGACTATTGAAATATCAAAGCAGACGAATTTGCTCCGTACTTAAAATAGTAATTAATTAGGCACGTGACAACCTTTTGAATACTCTAAAGTCTCTTTGTTTTGTATATATATAACGGTTTAACCGGGATTTTTGCTATCCAGGATTTCCCTTTCAGTCTGAATAAATAAGAATCTACTGGATTAGCACAAATACAGGAACGTATATGTGATCACAAGAATCATTTAGTCGATTGACAAAGAAAATAGAGCAACATATTAAAATTTCAGAAAGGATAGCTTTTTGATTAATTAACCGGAATAATATTCTTCAATTGACAATCAATGAGTATGTTATGCAACATTACAAATGAAGTGAAAATGATATAATTGGATGAAATTTCCAAAAATTCAGAGATCCTTTGAAGAATTTGTACTCTTATTATACAAACATTATTTTCCTTTAGTGGCAATGTGTGAACATATATATATACCTATCGATGAACAAAAGCATTATTGTACATTTTACGTAATTTTTTTTTTTTAACTCAGTAAAAAAATTATAGTTTTTCAGTTTGTACAACAAAAGCAAGAGGAATACAACTAACAGAGTTTCTTGAAACAATTTTGAGTCTTGTTAATTTTTTATATGTATCAGAAAAGAAAGGAAATATATAAGTTGAAAAACAAAATTATAATGGATATTTTTTTAACTCAATAAAATTTATAGTTTTTCAGTTTGTTCAACAAGAGCAGTAGGAATGCAACTAACAGAGCTTCTTGAAATAACTTTAAAATTTTAATTTTTTTTTAATATGTATCAGAAAAGAAAGGAGATACGAGTTGAAAAAAAAAATTAAAATGGATATCTTGTGTGTTATTATTTCTACTTAAAGTAAATTTTAATGTGGCTTGCGTTATATTTTTCTATCCGCTTATATATCAGAACGTTCAATATTACAGCGAACAAGAGAAAGGAAATTTCTTAATAAGATAAATTAAGTCATCGAATATTAATAGGCATTAATGATACATAAAAATACAGTATAATGGAAAAATGAAGACCGACGTTATCATACACAGCACGTGGAATATTTTTCTTCAAAAAAAAAAATCATATCAGCATTGATCCATCGGGTAATTACTAGAAGAAAAAAATTAAGAGGTCAAATGATTGTAGAAAAATGTTAAGACATTAAACTTTTTTTCTTAAAAAAAAATCATCAAAGGGGAAAAAAATGCTACAAACTTCCCCGATCCCTAGGTAAATATTGAATTTCGGATTATTATGCAGTGTACACCACCGCTCTTTCCCTGCATTTTTTTATTCATAAATCTCAGTATTATTAGCAATTGCCGTCCCCCACGAAACCTTTGTATACATTAGCCTCTTAATCTTACCACTAGGAACGAAAAAAAAATTTTTTTTGTTCACATTTTTGGGGTTGTGGTGTGTAAACCGCAAGAACATTGATTATCGACCCTTTTTCTCGTCGGTAAGTAAATCTCGTTTAATAAGACACGTTGGGTAATTCGTCATTAAAGATACGATAGGAGGCAAGCGATAAAAATGAGCAAAAAAAATATAGATCAACGGCTCTAAGATGAGTGTAAGGGGGAGAATTTTTTTTCATTGGCATCGAACCCTCGGGTCCTCCTCCCCCACTCCTCATTTCGACTGAGAAGCGGAAATTACGTATTCATAGATGTCGAGAAAAGATACATTAAAAGGCGATTTTAGTTTCTTTCGTAAGATAGGGTAAGTGGAAAGGATCTTAAATATCGAGTTTAAAAAAAAAGAGGAAAAAATTATACTTTTTTTTTACTTATTTACCTAGCGTCAGTTTTAAATTCAATCAAATTGTGCAAGTTAACGACTTTTTATTTTTCTAAGATGCTATTTATGGTCACCGGCTAAACCGAAATGCACCCGTGAAGTTATTTCTCATTTTATTTCCAAATTTAAAACTACTTCATATTTTTCATGATGCTGGTTTACTTAAAAATTTTAGCTGTTCGAAATGTATAAAAACAATTTGGACCGGATATTTTTTAGGTTATAATCGAATTTTATTTAAGTGTTAATTTTGGGGAAGAATTCGTCAAATTTTTTGAGAAATATTTTAAGCAAACTCCGAAATTTATTGGGTATATGGCGTCAAAATATTAGAACTTAAATAGTGAGAGAAAATATTTTTTCAGATAATTAATTGTATTACCCTGAAACTTTTAAAGGCTTACCCCACTGTTTTTAAACCCCTTAACTGCCGATTAAATGTAACGAGATTCGCTCCCAGGGCCCCAGTCACATAAGCACGCATACGTGGTGTATTGGGGGGGGGGGGGGGAAAGGCACTAATAAGCAAATCTTTCTCTGAAATAAATCTTCCACAAACACTGACGATGTTATCTTATTGACCTGCTATCAGTAAAATAGTTTTACTGATAGCAGCGCAAAGATAAAAATCGTACTTCGGAAGGACGGATATATACGTCCGGGACACTCACAAAACGTAATGGTTGAGCAAGACGAATATACACGCCGGCGGTATTTCAGGGGATAAAAATTTTTTATAAGGCCGTTTGCTAAGCAAAGCGGTTTATTATTCTCCCTCACACTATTGAAATATTTACACAGAAATATGAATCCGAACTTTTGTAATAATCGAGATGTTATTACTTATGTCTGAACAGTACTGAATTTCAGGCTTTTCAATTTCTCATCAATTAAAAGTCCTCACAGCAAACTATTTACGATTTTATGTTGAAACGATTCGATTTCATGAATTTAGAAAGCTTTCAGTTGATGAATTTTGGTTCAAATAATCTCTAAGTTAAAAAGCAAAGAATTTTTACTATCAGCAGTTAAATATATAGTTGAATAGATTCCTTATGATATGAATGTAGAAATTTTTTATTTTAACTCAATTTATTTAAAAAAAAATATCTATCTTTTTACTGGTCTTTGACATACTTAGAAAATGAAATTGGGCAAAATGAAAACACCAAAATTTTGAAGAAATTAATCATTTTCAGTAATCTAATTTGTAAGCTTCAAGCAATCCAACACAAAAATTCAACTGTAAACACGATTTTTTATTTTCTTTACATATTTTTTTTTAATTCAACGGACTAAATTCATGTGACGTCATAGTCACATGATAACTGAGCTACGTGTTTTCAGCCCATCAGTTCATAAATTAATTCGACGTCATAATTACATCATAAATATAATCACGCGTTTCCAGCCAATTAGTTCATGTGCTTCACTGTTGCCAACTTTTGCTTTTTCAGAAACTTTCTTTTAGAAAGTAAATATTTGTCAACGATATAATAATGCACATAGTTAAACAAAATGCACTTAATTTAAAATTATTCGTATAATGTAAGTATTTATTTTAATTTTGAAAACTGTTTGAAGAATTTTTTAGCACGCAAACTCTTTACCCAATCATCAAATTTTAAATGTTATCGTAACTTTACAAATTGAACAACTAGTATGTCAATTTTTAATCGATGGGAAACACGTGATTGCCGTTATCATGTGACCATCATGAATTTAGTCCATTGATAACAGTCATGAAGATTGAATTAAATGTCCTCAAAATAATGTGCAACGTGAAAACAATCCTACCCGTGAAATTGTGTAGAAAAAGTTAAATGTGATATCTGCATTGTCCATGGTGTTAGAGGGTTAAACTAAAGGTTTATTTTTCCTTACAGTTGAAGAAAACTAAGTGACTAGACATTTTATGTATGTATTCTTCCGATATATTACCTAAAAATTATAATCAGTAAAAAAAATTTCATTTATAAAAATCTGATATTTTGGATAACGATCAAAATTGTTTTTTTAGTACTCGTAAGTTTCGACAAATCAGCTTCAAAATTTTGCCCAATCTATCTTGCACTACACAAATTAACCATTTAAAGCTAATTTAAAATATTTAAAAAATAATTCGTAACAAAGAAGAAAAAAAAAAGGAAATTTCTTCCAGCATCATTCATTCCTGTTTAAACTGACCTTTTTAAACGGCTTGATGCTTAAACTTTGGAAACGACCTTAACTTTCTTGTCTTTTTCTTATATTTAAAATTAAGAATAATTCACATTTTTAAATGTAATTCTCAAATAAATAAATTCACGCATTTGAATAATTTTCAGCCTTGCAAGTAAACAAATAAATTCAAAAACGAAGTGGGAAAATAAGAAAATAAACACGATGAAATGGCAGGATGATGCACAATGAATTATCTCCAAATTTAATCTTTGCCAAGCTTGAAGCATACATTAAATGTCCTCTAATTGACTATTCATAGATATGTAGACACGATAACAAAATTTAAATACACATTACACCGAACAAATTATTGATGTCCTATTCTGTAATGAAAATTCCGCAAACGTCCGAAGGTTCGTTTTTAGACCATGTCCGTACACGACCACACCACACAATCTTCTAAAAATCGTTTGCACCAGATGGCGAATCACGCAGATAGGGTAGGAGAGGCAGTTACATTTGCATTTTAATTTAAACGATTTTTTTCCCTCTTCTTCCTGTAAGGATACCAACTTGCATGACGTTGCTGAGGACAATTTTTTTTCACTTTCCCTCTCTCGTTTTTTTATCCTCGCATTCTCGTCGGTCTTTTTAATTTTCTATTCGCCTTCATTCCAAAGGGGTCTAGAACAAGGGGGTGAGTAGGGTAAAAGAGGACAAAATGAGGCAATTGCATGTCCTCGTCGTTTAAAAGTACTTCGTCACGCACGATATTTGAATTTTTTTCCCTTCTATCCCTCAACCTCCCCTCTATTCTAGTTAGTTTCCGCCGTTTTAATTCTGTGAGAAAACCGCGAATTCATCAAGTGGTTGAATTAAATAATTAATTCCGGGCGTTTTGTGGTGTGTGACACAGATGTTAAAACACGCCGCGGTGATTATATTTTTTCCCTCTTTTTATCCCTTTCTCTCTCTCTCATTCTTTAGTTTTCTTTCGATTAGAAACCGAGCTCAAGTTTTAATTAAAGCACGATTAAAATTTTAAAGAAATATTAATAGAGTAATTTGACGATTCTAATGTGGACCGTTTCCAGGTTCTGTTAATGGGAGAAATAGGGAGTTTTTCAGAATTCTATTTGAAGAGGTGATTTAGGGAAATGGTTGATAAGATGTACTTCTTTTTGTTTTTGAAAAAAAAAGTCCCCTGAAAATAATGTCTTAGTGGTATAAAGTTCGAACTTTAGTGGCTTGATATTTTTTGGATTGAGAATTTTTTTTAATATTTACTAATAGCTAAAAAATTTATTTCCCTTTTATGGAAAGGTATGCATATATTGTTTGATATCACGCACACATACACACGTATTTTTAAATACATTTTAAATGTTTAACCGAACATTTTTTTTAACCACCATTCTTAAGTTTTTTTTTTTTTTTTTATTTCTAATGGGCTGCGGATTGGAGTTTTTCCATTTCAGACCTAGTAAATTCCCCGGAAGCTAGTATCTCTTTTCAGTGTGGCACCATATAGACGGATACCAATCACCGTACGGTAATTTTGACGCTCGGTTTCCACCCTAGAGGTAAGCACCTGAGTTCTGGCAATGCAAACCTGTAATAGGATTTAATTTTGCCGAGAGCACCCAAGCCAAACAGACACTCAAGGGATCTTTTACATGAAAAAATTAACTTTAAATACTATATTTTTTAATTGTAATCATTTATATGATTCATTTATGAGAGAATTATCAACTCAATGCAAGGATTTCATGACTTAAAAATTACCGTAAAATCCGGCGTATAGCGCGCACCTATACTTTCAAGCTGCGATTTTTAATTTTTAGATATATTTTCTCCGTATAATGCGCACCCCCTTTTTTTTATGAAGAAATCTGAAATATATGTGTGCAATGTTCTTATGTTTTGAAGTCGTTTGTTCGAGATATTCCAAACTTTTAAAAAATTGTATACTTGTGTCTTAGGGGTCCGGACACCCCCCATAGCCCTTAATTTTTTTTCGATTGGTTATAATCCTATGTATATAGTACGTAAAATTTAATTATGTATTTGTTATTAATAATTAATTTTATTAATTAATGCTAATTATTTATTCAGTAATTAATTTTGTATTGTTTTTGCTCCCGAAAATCGCGACAAAATCAAAAGAATATGTTGGGCGGCAAATTGGAGCATAATACCAAAATGGTGGACTTTCGACTCTGGGGGGGCGGCCCCTGGAAAAATTTTTGTGTGCGCTACTGATATATATATGGTTACTCATGTTATCCTTCATTGTGTGATTTTTCTACTGTCTGTGTGTTTTTCGAATGTGATTGATGGATGTTTATCCCTTGTTTGTAGAGAATTAGACTATATATATATATATATATATAGTCTAATTCTCTACAAACGAGAGATGAACATTCAGCAATATCACAATCGAAAAACACATAGACAGAAAGCAAACCACACAATGAAGGACACATGAGCAATCGAAATTTAAAAAATGGATGCTTCAGTATTATAAACATTGCTGACTTAGGACAGCTTATATATAAAATAATTTATAAAACCTTTATAAAACCTAAGTGTAAATAGTCAAAATAGTAGGAAATGTTTGCCACAGTAGTACAATAGCAAACTCCTGGCCTTAGGAACCAAGATTGCAGGTTTAAACAAAGTTTTGGGGCTAGCCAACCTTCACCTGTAATTTGCATATACTCATACATATATATTCCTTTTATATATCTTTTTTTCCAAACGTTTTATGTCATCTTCTATAATTTTGCATAAAATCATTTCCTTAATAACTCACCTTGACCTTTCATTAATAAAAGGTATTACCATAATTTATAAATAAGTTTGCCCTATATACTACTTTTCCATTAAAATAAAAATGACTTCATTTTAATGCGTTTAACCAGGTAGGCGCAGATAGTATCTCGTTTCCAATCTATTAATCCCATCATTTTAATCCCAAAGAAATTTCATTAACTGACTCATATCACTTTCATCCCAATCCATCCAACACCATCGGAAATAATGAGATACCAACCATACCTCGAATCTTCTTTCCCAGCGCTACTATCGGAATCTGAGGCAGATATGAATTATGGCGAATGGAGTGTGGGCGAAACGTTGGACGAGATGTCCCTTTCTGCAACGTCCCTCCCGAAAACTGTCCCACGCCCTCTGCCCCGGGGCTGCCTAACCTCCCAGAGATATGTATCCAATGTTTATTCATAGCGCAGGACGTGCGCGCACGTGAGTCGGATCCTGGATTGCGACCAAGCCCCCGATAAAAGTTTTGTTTGTTTGTTCTTAATTGGTGGCTGTGGCTTGAAAACTGGTGGGCTACGAGTTGGACATCTTGACAGGAACGTGCTTCACACACGAATCGCGCGTCCGGGAATACAAGAGACATTTATAGAAAAGATGAGATCGCAGGACTTTGGTTGAATTGAATTGCTCAAGAAAGTTAATCTTGTTTTGTTTTGAGATTTGAAAAAGAGAGAATTTGCTACAATATATTTTTTTTAAAATCCCATATTCAGGACATACTTAGAATAAAAGCAATTTGTATAAGTTTTTTCCTCATTTTTTCTTTTTTTTCCAATATATAGCAGAGTTAAATCCCATAAGTTAATGTAGATCACAGTCACAAACTCATTAGTCTCAATATTATTATGCTTTAAGAAACAGGAAAAGGTCCCATTTATTAAAAACAATTATCATCTTCATAAAGGGAACATTCGGTTTCATTTTAACATATACTTCTCAAACCTTCTCTTTTTACTTACTATTTCTTATCGGCGATAAAAAAAAAGTATCGTAATTCAACCTTCTGTAACTAATTACCTTTTCAAACAATATTTCGAGTTTCCTCATTTAAATTAAAATATTTATGTGTGGGTTCTTTTTATTAAAAAAATTGTGATGTTTATATTGATGGCAAGATTTTTAACATTAATTTCTAGACACAACTCTCAATAATTTTTCTCTCTTAAGGTATCCGACTACGTTCGGAACCGTGATTTTAAAAAAGCACATAAATGGATAATTTTCATGATATTTAGTATCACTCAGATTAGAACACATGCATAAAATTGGTTTAAGGACATTTTGACAAAAAAAATTATTTAAATACAATATTTTGGTAATAAATTAACTTAGAATAATCTTTTTTCAAACTGTTCTCCTTTTGTGAAAAATGTTTCTATTACAATAATATTTTGCCTGTATATAGCTCAGACCTCTCTACAGAGGCTCAACTAGAATTTTTGAAAAATTCATATTATTTTAAGAGTTTCCACCCATTGAAATATATATAATTATTGGCGTTTTTTTCTTAAAGTTGCTCCCCTCTGTTGTCGTAAAATATGGATAAAACCCACTTCTAAGTTATATATTTCAAAAATTCTAGTTGAGCTTCTGTACAGAGGTCTGAGCTATATACAAGCAAAATATTATTATAATAGAAGCATTTTTCACAAAAGGAGAACATTTTGGAAAAAGATTATTCTATGTTAATTTTTTGCCAAAATATTGTATTTAAATAGTTTTTTTTTTTTTGTCAAAATGTCCTTACAATTTTATGCATGTATTCTAATCTGAATGACACTAAATATCATGAAAATTATCCATTTATGCGCTTTTGCAAAATCACGGTTCCGAAAGTAGTCGGATACCTTAAAAAGGAAATGTAAAGAATTCTTCATTCCTTCCTTTGAAAAATTGCTCTCTTCCTGAAAAATTTGTGATACATTTCAAAGTCACGTTCACTTTTGTCAAATGAGTTGTTCAGAAGCCAATGCGGTTAAATCTATTTTTTGATATTTTCTGATTCTTGTAAATTTTGATAAAGTAAATAATATTCTTCCTAGGAATTAAAGGATTTACTCGTTGCTTTCTTTTTTCTAGGTCATAGAAGAAAAAGAAGAAACGAGTAAATCCTTCAGTAACTCAGAAAAATATTATTTATTTTATCAAAATTTACAAGAATCAGAAAATATCAAAAAAATGGACTTAACCGCATTGGCTTCTAACGACTCAAATATTAAAGTCAAAACTCAAATAAAATGACAAATTTTTTCTTAATCGGTGTTTGAAAATTAACTTTTGAAATTTAGATCATAAGATTTATCGAGAAATAATAAATATGTTGATAACATAACGCGTTTTAGTGTAACGTTTTTTTAAGCGCACATTACATATAATATAGTATATGTAAAAAGAATAAATTTTGTAAGAAATTTATTATCTATTATTACGATTCGCTTTACCTTTACCACTTTCATTATAGAGTATAGAAAAAAGTCTTCATACAAGTTTAAAATATACAAATTTTTAAAATTTACAAGTTAGATTAAAATATGCACTGATATTCTTCATACAATTTACCTGCCCAGTTTTTATCGACTGGCATATTAAAACAAATATACCGTTTTTAATCATTCACATTCCAATTTAAAATCTGTAATTGCATCAAAGAGAAGACTTTTTACCCTTCGAGTTCAAGAAATAGAATCAAGAGAAACTCCCAAAAAATAAACTACCTCGTTACTTCATGATATTACAAATTAGTCTAAGATTCATAAAGAAAATTAAAATATAATACAAAATCAATTTGTTTGTTTCGAATTATTTATTTATTTATTTTGACATATACATTTTTCAATAGTATCATTTAGGAAGGAGGATTTAATTCAGGAGTGGCTAGCAGGTTGTGATGAAAATTTCAACAAGCAATCTCCCTCCTTATTTCAAAAAATTGTAGAAAAGTGTGTTATACATTTGTCTCATTATACTGATTCTAAAATTAAATATGTTAGCAGATAGAGATGATATGAAATAATTAAAATAAATAAATTGAATAAAACCATATCTATTTTATTTAACTCATTTATTGAATTTTGTGGTACAGTTTACACCTTTCTGAGATGCAAAGTTGAAGAATGCAATCATTTTAAAAAGGTACAGCCCACCGGTATATCTTCCGCTTCCTCAAAGCGCTCCTCGAAACAAAACAATTGTCCACCCCTTTTTCAAATAAACGTTAAGCATTGTGGCGGATCTATTCACGTCCTTTCATTAATATAATCCTCTTGGGAAATCTGTGGTCTATCAATTCGAGTTTATTCACAACCAACCCTCTGAAGAAGAAACCTTGATTATATAAATTAGGTCTGCTATATATAGTCTATGTTTTCAAGCTAGAAAGAGAGAAAGTGAGGAGATAGGATAAATTGCTACTGATCAGGTATATTTCAATTTTATAGTATATTTCAGATTTTGGAGAAGTGTAAGAGTTAAAGTGACGATTGGTCACTACAGTTTAATTAGTGATCGAATAATCTGGAAAGTTGATTCAATCTAGGATTAAGTGGGTGGATATTTAAAGTCTTCTCATGATTCCATATCTTCTTATTAATCCACATATTGTTTAAATTGAGAACATCTCTTTGAAATTACTTGAATTGTGTTGTGCTAATTGTGTTATCAATAAATAGATTGTTTTTGGATATGACTAGTCTTCCTTTCCTTCCCCCTACATCTCTAGTCGAGAACGAGAGAATATCCCGTTCTTCACAGCATGCAAAATCTTAAATTCTAAAGCAATTAAAACAATTCGAAGAAATTTAAAAGGAATTTTACAAAAATTACTGTTTTATTCTTTTAAAACTTTACTAACACTATATTATGTTATATATTATTTTTCCTTAGATTAGGCAGAAAAATCCAAAGGTACACATCTTTCCAACTTAATCTAAACAACACACCTAGAAATCATTTATGAATGTCTCACATTTGAATAAATCGAACTAATTCCAAGATTCCAGGCCATCTGCTGTTTAACCAGAGCTCGTGCATTTTAATGAATCGAGAACTATTCGTCTAGAGAGAGAATTGGAATAATCATCTGTACGAGTATTTCAATTCCAATTACTCGAAAGAGGAATGTGTCTTTAAATTCGTAACTAAATTAACTTAATACCATTAAAATGACATTAAGGTTCAAATATTCGCCTAATTTCATTAATAACCTTCACGGAGAGAAATGGTTAAGTGTCTCGTGGATCTATTAATTAAAGAGAAAATGCAAATTGAAATTTTATTCTTTACACTCTATATCGATTATGACGTAATTGTACGCGATACGATATATAAATGAATATTTCTTTTTTTTTTTAATGCGCCTTAATAATGGCTTTGAAGTGAATAACATATTATAAAGCCGATAAGACAGTTGCAAGAAAGATATGGAGTTATTAAATACAAAGGAGCTGATCAAGCTGCAACTTTTTAAAATCCTTCCGTACAAAGCTTTGATTTAGGAACAGTTATTAAATCTTTATCGGTTTATTGTTTAAGTAGTATTAATTGGTACTTAACTGATAAAAAAAAAGCATAATGAATAGAAATTCAAAATAGAAACAGGCTGGGTTTAATTCTATGTCATACAGCTTCTATTGTCCTCATGTGTAATTGATATGCAGTTGTTAATGAAAAAAATATCAAAGCAATTCAAAAAGTAATTCTTTGAAATTGTCATTTCGTTCAGATTAAAATCTACTTACTTGTTTGACAGTCTATTAATTGATGCGATTGTCTCAGATTATTTGTCATGTGATAAGCATTGTACTCGTATTCTAAATGTTCTAAATGACACATTATGAGACTATTCTAACAAGTACTAATTAAATTTTTCTTTCTAAACGTAACAATTATAATTTTTAATACATATATAAGTATATATCAATAAATATAGTCTTTATAAACGCTACAGCCGATTCCAGGGTAAGGCTGTCTCAGTTAGTCTAAGCCAGTGGTTCTTAGAGTGTGGTCTGCGGGCCCCTAGGGGTTCCCCATCACTTTTCTAGTGGGTCAGAGGAGTCTTTCATGTAACATTTTTACAGACTCTAAAAGGCCTAGCGGAAAAATTGAAAAATGTGCCATTCTGGACTTGATCACTAAATTTCCACCCAATGAAAGAACTCTTCTACAACATGTATTTTGATCTAGAATATTTGGTTAGGAAGGAGTGTTCACAAAATCTTGGGGGCTGTGATGTCAGGCTGAAACATAAAAGCGGGGTGGGCGATTGAAAGTTTAAGAAGCGCTGGTCTAAACCATCTTGATCGTTGATTGCTATTTTTTTCTATCTGTTTAACGCCAATGTTTCGAAAGCATTCAATGGAGTCTGCCTACTCTTCTGTTGCTTTCTGGTTCCAGAAACGTTATCTGCATTGTTGTTATCATTCCTGAATGTGCGGCCAAGCCATCTTAATTATGAAGTCTTAAATATTTTCATTAAATTTGGTTCTCTGTACTTCCTTTGTAATTCAAAATTGTAAAATATTCTCCAGACTCCATTCTTCCTCACTGCTCAAAAATTCTTTTCAATATTTTTCGTTCAAATCTCAATAAGTTTTCCTAAGTCCAGTTTTCTGCCTATGGTCTTATAAGTGTTTTGTCAACCAAAACGTCCCTTACCTTTTTAGTGTTTTGTATAGTCTTCTTAGGTAGTAACAATACAATCTTCTGCATACATCAGAACTTTTTTT
>BMAV01009399.1:268235-297957 GCA_019973955.1 Trichonephila inaurata madagascariensis
TTTACAAAATCAATTTATTATTGCGTTAAGTTGTACTGATGCAAGATTTATTCCTCCGGTATTTCTAACGGAATATCTAATACAATCTGTTGATAAAAATTCTTAAGAAAATGGCCACTTCAGCACCTTTGAATACATATATTCAAAAACTTTGCACATTTTATTTAATACTGTAGCAGTTAGAAAAATGACAATATTGTGTGACAAAGACAGTTCAGGAAAAATACTAATCGAGGAAATAAAATTAAGACTCGTGAATTTAAAATCGAATGAGATCGCCCCGCAAGTGAATAAATATATTCATAATATGATATGAGGATGATAAATAATGTTGTTAACCTCACTCTGCGGAATTAAATTCTACTCTTATAGCAATGTGGTTTTTCATATCATTTACATCTTTAGGAGGAGGATATCTCCGTGCAACTGCGTTTTCGAGATAGTTTCGTAAATCCTCTATCCGGTTCAGATCAGGAGATTTTAAAGGACCAAGTATTAGCTTAATAGTTTCTCTTTCAAGGAAATTATCAACGAGGTATATAGATTGATGTGAACAAGCACTATCAACCATAAATAAAAATTCAGAGTCATATGTGCCTCAGAAAGTGTCACGTATGGTACTAAGATTTAAACTTGACACCTCTGGTTGGTCACAGAATCTCTGTTGGAAGTGTGTAGGGACGTACGTCCAACAGTTATTCCTTTCCATACCATCACATCTGCACCACCAAAATAATCAATCATATTCCGTAATGTTTGAAGGAAGATTGCTCATTTCTGACTTCATCAAGATATAAAAACCTGTTCAGATCCAAAATGGTTAAAAGAATCAGATGTAACACTAAACCTCGATTCGTCGGCAAAGAACTCTGTTTTCATGATTACCTGCCTGCTTTGAAAAAGAGAACCAATTAACCCAAATGATTCTTTTAACCTTTATAAACCGTTTTGAATTCTTACGCACTGAATTGAAACGCTTCATCGCGCGCAGGAATCAGGCAGATACTCACTTTGCACAAAGCATGTAATTCATTATCGGTTAACCTTAATTTGCATATCAGAAACTATTTGATCTTGATTATATGATGCTAATAACTAAGAAGGCTTGTTTCTCACCCTTTACAAACAAAAATGGATTAAACCGATTAATTATTTCACAGACTACCATTACTTTGGAGGTGTATGAAAAATTTTTTGGATAAGTGCATACATATATAGCAAAGTGATCAATACTTTTCAATGTCTTCCATTCAAATTAGCCTGCAATTTTCAATCTTTTTGAAAAAGATATATAGAGAAATATAATAATGTAACAACGACATGTGTAATAAATATCCTAGCTTTATAATTATAGCATTATGAAGTTACTATATTGTCCAGATACAAAAGTGTAATTAAGTAATTATTTTTATCTTTCATCTGCAGATGAATTTAGTTTATTACTATAAAGGTTTTCATGTGCATATCCGATAATCGATCAATAACTATGGACGATAACGCATAGAAGGAAGTGGCACATACTAAAGGTATCTCACTACGTTCGGAACTGTGATTTTAAAAAGGCGCATAAATGGATGATTTTCATGATATTTAGTGTCATTTATATTAGAATACATGTGTATAAAATTCTTTTAAGCACATTTTGGCAAAAAAAAAAAAAAAAATTATTTAAATGCAATATTTCGGCAAAAAATTAACTTAGAATAACCTTTTTTTCAAAATGTTCTCCTCTTGTGAAAAATGCTTCTAAATAATATTTTGCCTGTATATAGCTCAAACCTTTGTACAGAGGCTCAACTATGATTTTTGAAAAATCCACATTATTTTCAGAGTTACAACTATTTGAAACAATTATCGGCGTTTTTTTCTTAAAGTTTCTCCCCTCTGTTGTGTCGTAAAACAAGGATAAACCCACTTCTCTAAGTTATATATTTCAAAAATTCTAGTTGAGCCACTGTACAGAGGTCTGAGCTATATACAGGCAAAATATTATTAGAATAAAAGCATTTTTGAAAAAAGGAGAATATTTTGAAAATGAGTCATTCTATGTTCATTTTTGGTCAAAATATTGTACTTAAATAATTTTTTATTGTAATACTGTTCTTAAAACAATTTTATATACATTTTCTAATCTAAGTGACACTAAATATCATAAATATTATTCATTTATACGCTTTGGCAAAATCACGGTTCCGAACGTAGTCGGATACCTTAAAAGGTTAAAACATTAAGATTTACTTCATATTCTGAATACTGTGGAGTGCAAAATCTTTCGGGCAACAAAATGACTTAACATAATTTTTTTAAAAAAATGCTCGCCAAAGTTGAAAATAAGGTGACCTATAGGCTTTTAAATGCAATCTTTTGAAGTAATCCATGTTCACCAAAATATCTCATAGAAATATATGATAGAAACTTTTAAAAAAATTTATAGAGAAAAATATAGAAAACAGATAAAAATCTATTCAGATTGTATTTTGTTACAACTCAGATAACGGTTAAGAGTTGAACTGCATTGACATCCAACCATATTCTAAACAAAATTGTCACTTTGGACACGGTCCCTTATTAGAAGATGTGACGGAAAGCATAAAAAAAATCAACTGTCGAAGACAACGTGAAGAATGATTTGCCATCTTGAAGTGCGCAATAGGCGGGATGCGCTCTTTTGTTGCGAGTAATTACATTGTCAATCGTCCCTAGGGGTGCGGCTGTCCCTATAAACAATTGCAGCCGACCACTCCACTCTTGCAGCTTCTCCCCCCTCCCTTTATCATCTGTCGCGAAAGGGTTTGCCAGCTTTCTCCATCCCTCTCGTGACCATCCGGGTTTCTTGTGTTCAGCCACGGAGCAATTAGTCGTACCTTATTTTATTTATTGCTCCATGAGTTGGTTCATCGGGTCACATAAAGGAAGAAAATGCTTGGGGTGAATCATAATGTAAGCTGAATAGCGAAGAAGTTTGGACAACTATAGCAGATGATTGATAAAGGAATAAAAGAAATAAGAGGGTCGGCGAAAGTAGGGCTATAGAAAGTCATTTATTGCTGATTTTTGCAGAGCCGCAGAGGAAAAAGTGTTTGTGAGAAGTTCACCTTCATGTGTGCATACTTCATTCCAATGCGAAAGATAGTAAATAGAATTTATAAAGGATATTCAATCATTTGACGAAATAATTAATATGTTGCTGGGGAGAAATGAAGTATTTCCTAAGAAAATGCAAGGATGACAAAGAGATATAATTAAATAATATGAGCAAAAAGATTTCTTTTAATAGTTGACATTTAAGAATCGCGCCCTTTAACAAGGAAAAAGAAATGTGGATTACATTCAGGAACAAACTCTAATTTATTATTAATTATGATTGGTGAAAAATTATTTGTGCTTTTTTTCAAAAGAACTTTTTGTTGTTGTTGTTTATTTTAACTTACTTGTGACGGACTCACGCGTCTTTTCATTAACATGTCCTTTGGGTTCTTTTGGGGCCAGAATTAATGGCAACTCTTTTCCAACCAAAACCCAAGAAGAGAAACGTGAATAAAAGATGCAAATTAGAAAAGCTTTTAAATATCAGAAGTTAGAGTAAGCGCGGGTGGCAATTTGGGGAATGCTAAGAGAGTGCGTGATTCAATTGTGAAGTGATAGCCAACAGAAGTTATCCCGAAGATAGAACTATCAGGTCAAGGTGCACACCATTGCACTCGAGTAGATACATAACTTCCTTAAGATTGGATCGGCGATCGGATTAAAATAGGATTGACTATTTAATATTAGGATCTGAGATATTATTGGAATTGAGCTTAGGCGAGTTAGTTAATGATAGTGGACTGAGTTACGTTATTTCGGTATTACTTATATTGTGTGTTTTGTCATCGTAGATTCTCTCACATATATTATTATTATCTAATCTGTTAGAGGCTTAAGTTTGAAGGTCTTAATAAAGACAAATTAAGATCATGGAATCTTCTAGTTCTTTCGTTAATCCTACACCTTTAGCTCACGCTAATAATCATGAAGGGCACACGAGGGGGGAGGGACTTCACATACTGTATAATAACTAAAATAGATTTTTCTTTTTCTCCAAGTATTAAGTTTTAAATTTTTTAAATTCTACTACTGGGCAGCATAACTAAGTATATCTCACAGTCACTCTAAACTCCCTATTATAGGATTGAGCTAGACAGGGCTCCAAACAATTTGTTTGGAGTATTTAATGTGATCTGCTGCTCTTATGAATTTCATTATAGTATGCTTTTTTCATAATTTAATTGTAACTCATTACGTATTATTCTTCCGTAACGGGATTCATTGTTCAAATTTAAGAAATAATTGCTGAAAATTTCGAATTGTTGTTGTCATAATCACTTTGATAAAGAATCTGTTTAGACAAATCAAACAAATATAAAAACCAAATATATTTTTAATAGATTGTATATAAATATTTCAAGTTTATTTTAACTAAAAAAAATAAATAAGAAAATATTTATATTAAAAAATTTGTAATTATAATTATTTTTTTAAATGCTACTTTCGTTTTTATTTCATATTTGTGAATCCTTTTCATTGTATATAACTTCACTTTTAATGACAGTTTTAAACTTCTTAAATAATATTCAACATAATAAATAGAGAATCATCTTTTATCTTTCATTCTCGAGAAAACTGACACGAATTATTTGCCCATTACATTTATCGCTGTTAATATTTGGAAAATTTCCGCATTACCAATTTGTCTTCCTTTCCTTTTTTCTTCTCTCATTTTTTCCTCTTAAAATAAAGATTCAAAAAAAGAAATATAAAGCAAAAATCTCAATTGCTTTTCACTGCACATGGATAATATTTATTCAGAGCTCTAACTAACCTTTCAACAGTGTTGATTGATCGAGGTTTAATTATATCATCACCTGTCGACAAAGATAATAGACGTCACTTGCGCATCCCTCAGTGGTGATTGTTTTCACCTGGCAAACATTAAAAAAAGGAGGGGGGAATCACTTTTTTCAACAATCTCTAAAATCACTCCTGATAAACTTAGAAGACAATATCCGGTGAAACAAAAGTATTTCAGCAATATCATCCCCTACATAGAGAGACATCATAATTTATTACTTACCATTTAGTTTCCTATCCCCAAAAACCGTGACTGAGCCGAGCTTTCGCAAAGGTTAAACAGTTCACAGCTGTTTCTCTTTTATAAATCCATTTACTGTAGTACCTTTTTTGTACAGCAAAAGATTTTGAACCAAATTGGGCAACTACCTTCGAAGATCCAGTACTCCAGTTCTGAGCTGTAATGGGAGGGATGAGGGGGGAATTGTTCCTTTGACTTCCGCAGATTTTCTTTCCTTTTTCTTTCTGCTCACCCCTACTTTTTTTTTCAAGGTAGAGGGGGTAGCTGTATAGGCTGACCATATGTTATCGAACACGTCTCAGGCGATTAATCATCGAACCGTGAGGTTTTTCTCTGTACCTTTTCAAGAAATCATTCCTGTGTCATGCAGGACGTCGAAGAAAAAGAAGAACGAAAACGGAAAGATTCATAACACAGGAAGTGATCTTTTAGAACACTGAAGATTCTGTATATTTAAACAGGAGTAATTTGCCACTCGAGTTTCTTTGAAGAGAAAGGAAGTTGTTGCAATAATAGTGAAAAAAAGTGTGTCTAAATCATATCTGGTTTCAAACATATATATAACCCAAATAGTCTACATAGAGAGAGATATCTTAGAAAACAATTTTCCCGCTTTCATAATAATATAAGGGTGACAGAATAATCTGAGACTTAGATATTAACTTTACATCACGTAAAGTTAATATCTAAGTCTTTGATCAAAGTCTGAAGAAGCTTTGGGAATTTTCGAGAGAAAGATCTTATATTGCATTCTTGGTGGGGTCCAAGTGAATGGATCTTTGAAGAAGATCTAATTTAGAACTCTATAAGATTTACAAACAACTTGATACTGAAAATTCGTCAAATTGCAGAGACTTAAATGGGCTGGTCATCTGACAGATCGCTGCTGCAAGAAAATCTTTCTGGGAAAAAAGTCATCAGGCTAGAACCCGGCTAAGATGTATTGATAGGTTCGAAAAAGATCTTAATATTTCAAAAGTTAAAAACTGGAAAATAGCTGCCAAAAGTATCATTAGTTCAATCAATCTTTTCATCATTAGTTAAATCAATAATCGAATTGTGATTAATAAAATTTGGATCTCGTAAACAGGGATCAATGATGCATTCGGTTTACAGAAATAAAAATATCTTTCAAATCAACAGGAATCACAAAAAAGAAAAAGAAAATCTGTTTTTAACTGATTGCAACTTTTTCTTAAAAGTATATTAATGAGTAGTTTGTATTTATGCTGCTATAAATATTATCAACGTATCATTTATAAGGCAACCAAACACTCGTAAGCAGTGGCGTAAATAGATCTCTCTTATGAGGGGAGGGGCGAGAGGAATAACATTCTAAAAAACAAGTAGATGAAGGTGCTGAAGGGTACGATATAAATTTAAAAAATGTTGGTCGATGAGGGGGGATTGAACACCCAACCCATCTCCTATATAGTGCATGCTACTGTTCATAAGAGATTTCTAACTGCATAATTTGATGTCATCTTGTTCAATATTCTCGGAATTTAAATCAACTATCTTTTCTGATTATCCACCAACAACTTTCTAGCATAAGCTCCTGCTACATCGACAAATTCATAATTATTATGAATGATACAACATCGCCCTATAATCTTTCTACAGTATAATTTAAAAACTTCCATATTTTACATTTATCATCGTTCACTAATTAGTCTACGTGTAATGATATAAATACCTCTGAGTCTTAAAAGGAAGTTTCCTTTATTTTTCTAAATTGTAAAACAATTTAGCTGCTTGAAATTGAAAAAACACTAAATGAAAAAGTGACTTCATATATTTGGCGACTGATGACAATTATCGTTACTAAATTGATAACACTAAGTGAAAAAGTGACTTTATATATTTGGCGACTGATAACAATTATCATTACTATATTGAGTAATGTCAGCAAAAATTAACTTGGTTACTTTCAAGTTTATATCTTTAATTATTCCAAGGGTATTAATTTTACCGAATACTCGCCAATATAACTTTGCACTAAGACGCAAGACCCGCTTGGGGTAGATATTCACAGCACTACTTAAATTTTCAATAGAATGACTTTAAACGACTAAAAACTCCCAGAATCAAAAAAGAAAAGACCCATTCATTTTAAAATATGTTCCCCTCAAGAGGTACACATATTCGAAAATTCTTCCCTCCCCCGTAATCCCTAGGTATCATTTTCTAAATGGACCGAAAAGTGGATATTTCTTTGCGCAACTTTTTATTTATTTTTTTAATAAATACTCTTACAACCAACAGGAAGTCTTTCAAATAATCGAACCATTGACCCTCCTCAGAGACGTACAGGAGGCCACAAGGGGTGCACTGTACGATTGCGTACCCCTAGAGAACGACTTCTTTGAGCATCCCTTCAAAACGCCACTAAGTTCCAGAAAACAAACTTTTAAATTCCCCAAGGCTTTTCGCGAAAGATTGGTACTGGGGTGTTAACAGATATGTTCGTCAGACGATTCCGGAAGGTAGGCGAAGGGGAGGGGGCCTAGAGAGAACGTGCGAGAGGGGTGTTTTGCCATCCCCTCGTCTTCAATCCGCCATATGTTTGGGACAAGATAACAAAATTTCGTCTGCGGGCCAAACCCTCACGTGACAGATTAAGTCGAAATTTTTGAACATGGCCATTTACAAAAATTTTTATCAACCATCTCCAAGCTGTGTGGAGGAGAATGCGACCCGATGTAGTTGTACGGCAGGGGAGGATGGAGAGAAAGATCGTCTGGCACATAAGGTGCGAGGAAGGGGGGGGGTGACTATCGAAGCTGGGGGTAGGGATGAAGGAAATCCCCTTGTGTGCTCTTCAGTTAGAATAAAGGCCAGCTTTAGGGTGTCACATATTATAAACGGCGGTTGCCGTTTGAATTATACACAGAATGGGGTTGCACGGTTGGGAGAAAGAGTTTTAAAAACTGACGCCAAGTTTTACGAAAAATTAATCGGTTGCCCGTAAGTTCGGAAGAATTAGAATTACTTTTCGTCTCAATATGGAATGTTCAGTTCTCACTTTCTATAAATTTCTTCATTTCTTGCAATAAGCTATATCAGAAGGAAAAATTATTATTATTTTTTTAATCAGTAAAATGTTTTTTTTTAAATGAAATTTTTCACCAGAGAGACAAAATATATTTTAATACCAATATTATTCAGTAATAATAAATTCACACAAAAGCTTTATATTCAGAGGGGGGAGGGAAGGAATTGAAATAATCTTGTTTTAATGTTGAGGAAACATTAAAAAAACCGAGAATATCTCTCCTTTTCCTCACTTTTTTCAGAAGAATCAGCATAATTTTAGGAATAATATCTAATAAACATTATCCGAGTATAAAACGTAAAATATGCATTAGCATTTTCAACGCTTGTAGGTTTAAAAAAATGTGCTCAAAGGGGGAAAAAACCCAAATTAAAATCATTCCTTTCGAAATGGAATATCTTAAACATAATCAGCCTTCTTTAAGTGATGAAAGTGATGAAAGACAAAAATACCGGTGAATAGTATTTTATTTGAAAAAAAATTACTTCTCATCAAACAGATCTACACTATTTATAATGAATTCTCTTTTTAAGGTACATTAAATAAATTTGTGTACAGACATACCAAATTATTAAACAAGAACAAAATCTTGTTTTCATTTTCTTAAAGCAGAACTGTTATATTTTTCATACAGAAATATCAAGATTTGTTAAGTATTTTTTTTTTTATAAATCACTGCTTGAAAACATTATTTTTATAATTACTTAAAAAAGCGATTTCTTTCCATTTCTAGTAACCCGACTCACGATGAAAATCTCGCCAAAGGTTAGCAGCCTGCAAATAAGGCCTGCTAAAGACGTGTTGTTCCCACGAGCGACATTCCGAAAAGGATATTCCGACATTCAGATTTATTGATAGACAGACTCCCCCACCCTCACTTCCCTAAATGGTTCTTCCAAATCGAATACCTAAACTTCATTCACACACTCCCCTCCACCCCTTCGGGGTCCCCCCCCCCATCCAAAAACGTGCCTCAGACCGAATAGAGAGAAAGGATAAAAGAAGTGCTCAATAGTACGACGAACGTGAGAACCTTTAGCACCCATAAATTATAAAATCTTAAAATACTTCGAGGTTTAAGAAGAAAAGAAGGGAAATAAAAAATGATCTCTTAAAAAAATGTATATATTTATCAGTATTAATTGGATTATATGTTTTGTGATTAACGTTAAAAAATTTTCAATTAGAATATATCATGCTAAGCTTATAAATATTTTGGAATTAACCATCAGTTTATTTTTCTTCAATTATTTGATATTTACGAAAGTCTTAAGAGTGTCAAATAAGTTCGAAGAAATGCGATTATTATTTCTTCTTTGTGATTAAAATTTACTTGTACTTTCCTTTTCCTTGCTAATCTAGAGTGGTAATTTATTTTTTCCCAAGAGTAAATATTTATAACTGATCTTTTTAAGTTACCGAACTATTAATTTTCATATATCTCTTACTATAAAAATATTTGTTTTTCATTTGCATTTGGATAAATACTAAAAATTTAAGTATAATGAGCTTTCTTTTACTCAGTCAATAAAAGAGGAATTTTGTTATTTTATTAGCGCAAATAAATTAGATTCTCACAAACAAATGGATATAAAATTAAATTTAAAAAATGCAAACCACTAATCCTTACATTTTACGTTCTAGGTGGCCATTCTAATGAACAGGGAAGCACAAATTCTACTATAGTTGTTTGCAGTGGCGTAGGAGAATATTAGGGCCACCCAGCAAACTCAGGTTTTGGGCCCCAAACCCAAATACATAGTTAACGTCATTCAAGCTTTGGGCCCCCTAGAGTTCCTCCACCCCCTTCCCTGCGTTGCGGGGGTGTACGTTACGCCACTGGTTCTTTCTCAGTATAAATCAAGTAAACTGTAAGATGTCTGATGGGGGAACAGTCCCCCCCCCCCCACAAAAAAATTACATGCACACTTAACAGATTGAACATTGCAAAACTGGGTAGTTTTCCGTTTCGCCGGCGCAAGTCATGAAGTCGCCAAAAATGATACAACTTACGCTACACAGAATGTTCTCGCTGGTAACCTTTTACCACCATATTTTTAAAACAAGTCGTCGTCTTTTCTTATTACTAACGTCTTTTTCATAATACATCAAAAATGGATGAAAAACCAATGAGAACTAAAATTTGTAACATCTTTTTATATGTATATTGTGAGCTGTCGCCAATAACGCCAACTTGTCGAGATTTGCCCCGGCGATACGGAAAAGTACCCAAGATCGCCCTTTGTAAGAATGAGAAGATTAACGTCGCATTACGAGGGCAATTTACGATGAGCCTAATTTTGTGCCACAGTCAAGCATCGAGGACGACACCTCTGTGAGCTCTGGAACCCCTTCTCTCCAAACTTTCACATCACGGCAACTCGAGGACTTTTAGATTCGATAGATTTCAACAAGCATCAGCCACTCTGTGCAATGGTTCTTCAATTCAACTAGAGCTGGAACCTTTAACTCAAAAGAAGCCAGTGCTGGTTTATCCATTGGGTGCTTGGGGGCGGGCGCCCAGGGACCCGGATAAGCTGAACACAGCAGCGCATACAGGAATTTTTCAAGGGGGGTGTCCAGGGTCCAAGTCCACCATTCTTGTATCATGCTCCTTTTGATTTTGTTGATTTTCGGGAACAAAAAACAGTAAAAATTAATTATTGAGTAAATAATTAGCATTAATTAATATAATTAATCATTAATAATAAATACTTGATTAAATTTTATGTACTATGTACTTAGAATTATAATAAATCGGAGAAAAAATGAATGGCTTTGGGGGGGGGGGCCGGGCCCCTAGGACACCCCCTTGTGTGCGCCACTGGCTGGACTTAACCAGGTTTTCTTGTAATAAATTTTGATCCATCAGTGTGAAGAGGGCCCGAAATGAGCTTGAACCGGCATTGGCAGAAGCAACGACGGCCATGACCAAATTAATCAGAGGAAAAGATCAAATTAGATTGCATATACATTAGTTCAAAATATCAATTTTTCCAATCGAATCTAAACCAGCGAATTAACATTTCTTTTAGACAATTAGTAAAATTGAACAAAATGCGTTTTTTCTTTTTTAATTCAGCATAATAAATGTATTCTAAAAGGGTCACCACAAGACTGAATCTTTGTTAGATAATGAATTTGTCAGATAATTAAATCAAATTATGTTGAGTAACAGGAAAATGTTGCTTCATATGTAAGAAAAGGGTGAATAATGCAAAAATTAGAGTACTTTCCATTCTATCATGACAATTGATTATCGTTTAATTGAAGGTTTCTTAAACATTAAAGTACATTACTTAGAAATATCTGTATGCATTATATACTTTCACAGAAATAATACAAACTCTGCACAATTTATACACATATTGCTTAACAAAGCTTATCATTTATTCAACAAATAACTAGTTACCGGAAACAAAAATGGCACATCCTGTGACGTATATGAATCCCTTCCATAATCCACTGGCTGCTTATAAGACAGCGTTATATCCCTTTAATTTACTTTAAATATTTTTATTAGTTCGGATCAAATACTCTCGAAAGTTTGATAATAAGATGTTTCAATAAAAAATATAAGAACTATTGAACTTGTGGATCATTTACATAACACAACAAATGAGACAAAAGAATTTAGTTTCTAGAGATTTGGAAACAACAACATAAGTACTACTCTGTGCAACCAAAAAGAAGTTTGGGGAAAGTGATGGATAGCCCCAGTTCCATTCACCAGAAATAGAAAAAAGAAGTGAAAGGCAATCAAAACAATCCCAGCCATCTTTCTCCTACAAGACCAGCTTTCTTTTAATGCGTCTTTTTCGGTCATTAAACACCATGCGAAAACTTTTGGGACACAGCCTTTAAGTGACGACCCAATCTTCTCCTTCCTTTCAGGCAGAAGCACCTTGAGTCGTTCTCTCTTCCCCAAAGAAAACGGAAGTCATCTGCCCAGAAGTCTTGGTCAGTTGGAGTGGCGTCGGGCGCCGTGCCAGGGACCATTTTCTAAAGGACGTTCCGTCCAAGGCATTTCTCTCGGTCAACTGGACTGGCACACGAACCTCCCTCCTTAATGGACTTCTTGATGAGTCCGCTGACGTATTTATTTACGAGCCACAAAGGGTTGCGCCCCGTGCATTTCTGATGCTCAATGGGGGAGCGTCGCCCTTTCCTGGCAAGCAGAGAGAGGGAGGTCATGGAAAAGTCAGAGTGGGGTATTTGTCACCCTTTTTTGTTCATATTCATGAACTGTGGGGAGCCTGAGTGTACATAACGAATTAGCTTAGATGGGTCATTTAATGAAACTGTATTCCCCAGAGCGCTGTTTGATACAATACACCACTGAATACTGATACAGTACATCAATCGTCGCCAAGGAAGCTAATTGAAAATTAAAACGAAAATCGTCAAATTAAAATGTCATTGGTGAATTGCTGAAATGATTCCATAAATTGCTTTATTTTATAGTTGATTTTTAAAAAAAGTATATTGCCAAAGCCAGCAAATTTTAAAAAAATGTATTTTCTTTTCGTACAAAGTTGATGGTAGTTGATCCTACTGATATATGGTCTTCCCCACAGTGGTGTACACAGATATCTCTAATGGGGGTATTAAAAAACACGTAGAGTCGTGGAGTAATATCTCTATGATAAGAATTAAAAACATGTTGTGTGGTCTATGAAGGGGGTTGAGCCCTCAAACCCCTTGTGTACGACACAGATCTTCCGTCAAAAGAAATCCTGGACATATATTCTAAGGTTATTTTGTTTCATATAAGAAATATATGATTTCAATAAATTCTCTTTTTTCTTTTCTGTGCTCGATGTTAATTGTAGACCGCGTTAGAATTTATAAAAAAATCTATTAAATGTCCATTTCGGATTTCTTAAGAGTACAGAATTTTCCCTGATTTCTTTTATAACTTAAATGCTGTTCAATTCCTCTTTAAAATAATTTTAGAAAAAGAAAAAAAAAAAACCCTGTTTTTCTAATTTCAAATTTTTTCTAATTGTCAAATACTTTTTTTCGGAGTACTGAACGAACTTCCACTAATCCGCCAATAATTATCTTCTTATTCCTTTACGAAACCTTAACAATAACCAGGTCCAAATAAAAACTGCTCAAAACTTCCATATTACGAAGCACTCGTGTTAACAATTTAGATTTGTCCGAAAATCCTCATTTTAAATGACACAACTATCAGCTTCACAAGTAAAACAACCAAAAATTCAAATTAATTTATTAATAGACATTACGGAATTTAATTCATTAAAAATTGAATTGATTATGCATTAAATGACTGCTCTTTGCGATGAGACTTCACTTGAAACGTGTTTTGGGAGTTAAGAAGACTTTTGACGCATTTTAAAAACAGTCACGTATTTATTTTATCCCGAAATTTTATCTATGTGCAAAATAAATACAGCGATATGATCTATAAATCTCACTCAGTCACCTAATTATCTGTCTGCTCAGTAATCATATGTGTCTAACTTTCTCCTTTTCTATTCAAAAAGTTGCTTAAACAACTATGTGTTGAAGTCTAAAATTATTTCTTAGCTCAGAATGTCTGTAATTTATCTTTTTCTATATATTAAAAAGAGAATGGACATATATTTAGGCAGTGTCTAGTTCTTAGCTAGCTTATAATATCACATTTTTTTTTCTACGTGAGTTGATTTTTTCTATTTTGTATCCTCACATATGTAGTTATGTCTGAATTATCAAGCAGAACATATGTATTTAATTCAATTTTTTAAAATAATAATCATTTTTTTGGCCGACATGAAATGGAAAGAATAAGAAAAAGGACTCATAGTGAGTACTTAGAAAAAAGGCAACCTTACAAATTAAAAAAAAAAAGAGGTAAAATTGTTTCACTACACCTCCTTCTTGTGTTGTTTGAGATGGAGATTTTACTGAGCATTAAGTATACATACGCACAATAATTCCCTTTTATTAATTTAAGCGTTAGAACTAAATACGTGATATGATGATAAGAAAACTAAATAATAAGAAATAACGGTTACTTATCAGAAATGAGAGGCAACCTCTGAAATTCGGCAAAGAGAAATCTACCAATGTTTTCTTATAGAGACTATAATTCAGGAATTCCATTACTAAGACTATATTGTCCATATCACAACTATTCACTATATCTCTCACTATGTATATGCTATTTAGTAGTGCAGTTCATTTGCAGAGCTGACTTGTTCTGGCTGAAATTGCCGATTTGGCTGGTCTCGAAAAAACCTCCGATTTTGAGACGATGGACTTCGCGGACAGCCCATTGGTATAAAATAATAAAAGCTACATATATTTCACAAAAAAATTCAGATACTTTTTTATTACTATAAAGAGGTGTAAAAATATAGCAATCATAATAAGAAATTTACAAATAAATTTTAATTACGTTATTTTTTCAATTTATAATGGATATTATTGTTCGTTTAGCATATATATTCTTCAAACAAGGAGTTTAACCAGGGGCGTAGCTACCGCCGTATCAATGATACGGGGCTCCCAAGTTACAGGAGCCCCAACAAGTGTAACTACAGTCCCACTCTCATATCTAAAAAAGGGCCCCGAAGGAATTTTGATACAGGGCCCACACAGAACTAGTTACGCCAGTGAGTTTTACAATTATCAGAAAAACATGATTACAAATAAATTAACAAAAATTCCTCTGATAATGCATTAAAAACATTTAAACATTAAAAATTTAAAATGGAAACCAGCTAGCAGAACCAGGACCACTTTTTGTGGAGACACCTCAAAAAATAGCTCAAAACTTTTTTATGAAGTACAGAAAAAAAAACGGAAAAGTGACTTTTTTTCTTATCCTATTATCTTCCGAATCACGTGACAAAAACAAGCGGTGGTACAACAACAAAAAGGCGGAGATAAAGTATCCCACACGCGCATCGGTAGTATTACATATCACGTGATCCGTGACGTCACGCAAGTATCCGTCGTTGGTGTCGTATTCTGCACATTATTTGTCACGCGCGGCGTTACCCGAGGATCCATTGCGAGATAAAGAAAAAGAATGTTATGCTCGTACACACAAGTTACCTTATCTCTGGCGAGTGACAGATATGGCGTGCTGTGCACACTTTAGAAGCCTATAATACCGGTTTGGTGATAAGAATCGGTATAAGGTTTTGGGTTTCTTTATGTTACTTTCGTTTTCACGGTATCGGAATGCCGATGAACAATCGCTAGTTTGTTTAATGCTTGTCGATGTATTAATATATTACTGATGGATTAATTTCGTGCTTTGATACTTGTCACTGTTCTAAAAAAAATGAAAAAATGTGAATTTTGTAATTAAATATTATTAATAGGCAGTGGCGCAAACAGGAATTTTTCGGGGGGGGGGGCCCGGGAGCCGGGGGCAAAAGTCCACCGTTCTCGTATCACACTCCAATATACCACCCAACATATTCTTCTGATTTTGTCGATTTTCGGGAACAAAAAACAGTAAAAAATTAATTATTGAATAAAGAATCAGCATTAATTAATAAAATTAATTGTTAACAACGAATACTTAATTAAATTTTACGTACTATATACGTAGAATTATAATCAATCGAAAAAAAATCAAGGTCTTTGGGGGGGGGGGGGCCCATGCCTGGGGACCACTCTCCTGCGTGCGCCACTGTTAATAGTTGATTTCTCAAGTTTTAAGGAATTATTATTATTATTATTATTATTATTTTATGAGCTGAACATTTCCTCCGCATATTTTTTCTTAATAAATAAACAAAATTTTATGGATACCTTACACATTATTAAATCTATAACAGAATCTGAATAATGCATCCCTAATCGAATGGTAAATACTGCCGAGAGACATCAATAAACAAGACTGCCCCAACACCAATTCCAAAATACTCTTACAAATATAAGAGGAGGAGAATTGAATGAACCATTGTTTAATAAAGTCGCAGTTTCAATAAATCTATTTAAAAAATATATATAAATAAAAACCCCAAAGTCACACAAAAAAAAATGTGTGAAAAATTAAAAACATGCATTGCAAATTATCGAGAAGCTTGCACAAATTAAAATAGATGGTTTGAGGAACAATAGGAATGAGAGTGAAAGATTTAATTTGATTAAAAAGAAATCGTATATCAATTTGCAATGCAGTTTAAGAAATCGATCATTTTAAGTGAAACAAATGAAACTAGGTTGAATGCTTTCCCATCACGAATTGATAATTTAAAAATGTTTTATAGCAAAGACAGGAATAAAGCATATAATGCAGTAAATATAGTACTGTATTCGAGAATTATCCTTACAATAATTAGAATCTTTCTTTTTTTTCAACTTTAAATTATTTTCCACCTATATAACATTGGGATAAAAAAAAAAACCTTAATAAATTGCCTAATAAATGGAATAAACTAATGGAAAAATAGAAAGGTACAACATTAAATTTGATTTATATCATTCCATTTGCACAATATTTATAACATTAAGAAATTTATTGGTACCTTCACCTTAGGTAGGTTTTAATGAAAATTGAAAAATGAGGTAACCATTCAGGTATCATTTTTTCCATTTAACCAAGGCTAAAAATTATGAAATCCATTGCCAATATAGTTTCTTATATTAACTATACATTAATCCAATTACAATTTAAGTATGGACCAAGTCTGAAACAAAAAGAAAAATCGCGTAAAAATTTATTCCTAAAAGGCACGTCACTGATAACAATGTTTTATTAGCTTCTTTCATACGAACGATACGCGTGATAAAATATTTTTGATCACTAACAGTACTGTGATACTCAGTTGTATATACATATAGGTACAATATAAATAATGTAATGTCATAATATGAACCACAATAGTTTCCTATTCAAACTCCTGAACCCAATGAAATGCTTCCAAGCACCCTTGCTTAAGAATTTCTTCAATAAAAAGAAAGAAATTCTTTTCAAATGATTAAGAACAGCCCTTTTTCTAAATATATCAGAGTTACTCATATCGATTAAAGGATATTGTTTACCTTAATTTGAGAATTAGTAACTAATTTTGAGCATTGAATTTGGACCCGCCTCCTTTGGAAGACTTATATTATTCCCAAATAAATAAGATTAAAATCAATTCGGTGATCTCCAAGAACATATTTAATTAGTTCTTATTAAAATTTTCCAGATTTATCAACACTTTATCCTTAAGCTATACAATAAATTTTTTGAAGAAAAAGAAAATGGTATGTTTTATATTTGAATTTTATAGATGTCAATCTGGGGAATGATACTTATCTTCAAAAATCTCTAACTTATGGTCATTTAAACATTTTAATTTTTATTAAAAAAACTATATTGATAAGATAAATAATTTTGTTCTTAAAAAAAAACTAATTTCCAATCTTATCTGCAAAAAAAAAAGAAAAAGAAAGAAAGAAAGATTAACTCATCTCACGCACTCATCTCACGCACAACAGCAAAATTTAAATTAACTACAGAAAACGTCAAAAACTTTTTTACTAAAGAAATTTAAATAAAGCTTTCAAAAAGTATCCTGTATTAGTCACCTAACCAGTTGACTCATCAGGTTCCAGAAACTAGACAGCATGAATGTTGAAAAGTGCTGAATATACAACAGCATCCCTCCTGATTTCGAAGAATACCACTAGGTGACAAGGTCAACTTTTTTTTTTTTTACATCCACAGCCATTACATCGCCCACAGTATGCTTTTTTCACAGTGTACCATCAATGATACCGCACTTGTCTTTCGTCGACCACATCAAATCGTAATACCTCCCCTGAACGTGGAAAGAATATTAACCAATGCAAACCATTAGGATCAAAACACATAATAAAAGATAGCGAGGGGGAGAGTGCCAAATGATGTAAGAGTTTGCGTGGGTCGCAGTGGTCGAGTCCCATTTCATGATCAAAAGAATTTTTCGAAAACACCCTGTCCAGATTTATGGCAGGTAGCGGGGCGGAGAACCGACCAACCTGTTAGGAAAAGAAATAGGGAAGTCGTGTGCTTGCGACTTTCGGCAGGAGACCCCCTACAGATCGTCTGTATTTCCTTGTGTGGATTTTTTTATCCCCATTAGAGCATGTCACGAGATCCATAAAAAGGTCGATAAACAAATAAAAAGAACCCGAGAGTGGAAATGGAAGTTCGGCGAACGACTTCTGCCCCGCAAGCGAAACGAACAAGTGGCGTGTGTTTTTTCACAAGTTATGTCCTATTTTGAAAAGATTTTTTTTAACGCATATTCCGTACAGAACAGAGAATTCGTTTTAGACAAATGAAAAGTAAGCAGTTAATAAGAAACAATACACTTTACATGTACTGTGATTCATCCTTTTTGGATACTAGAAAATATTGAAATAAACAATACTATATTCTATTAAGAAACTGTACTTTTTATGTTCTTAACATCATTAAGTGCTGAAAAAATATTTCTGCGTGTAGGCTTTTCTGTTTATGATGTCTTAAATTAATTACCGTAAAATCCGGCGTATAACATGCATCCATACTTTCAAGCTGCAATTTTTAATTTTTAGGTATATTCGGCTTATAAAGCGAACCCCCTTTTTACAAAGTAATCTGTCGCCCAACCGATATAGTGGTTAGCGATGCTGACTGCGGTGTCGTAGGGACTGAGTTCGAATCCCGGAGAAGACATGGATGTTTGTAAATATATAGTGCCCTTGCGACATGGGGGTACTCTAAATAGCTGTCGAGCCGCCAGTTCTCTCGTGTGGTTGGTGTAAGGGGAAGAGAGAGGTGGGAGGCCGTCTCCCTCTAAATTGGGGTGGAACCGAGCATCGTACTCCTGATTTTTTATTGTGGCAAAAAAAAAAAAAAAACCCCATTTTTTTTTTTTTTTTTTTTAAACTAATTCGTGGCATTATTTTATTTTTTAAGAGTTTAAATATAGTTATAAGGAATGGAATAAAAGATTCAAACAGGTTGCTCATTTACTTTTTTAAACAAAATCAGAAAGTGTAATGGTTGAATTATTACGTTTATTGTATTGAAACACGTAGATGTCCCCCTCCTTCTACTACCATTAAATATAGAGACATTCCATACATATCATTAAAAGTAGAAGCAAGTTTTAAAAACGACGGAATGGTACTTACCATGTGCCACCCAGCCGTGGTGACAAGAATCACAGGAGCGGATGCTGGGCTTGCTGGGCGTAAAACCTTCACAAGTGCAGTTGGGCGCCGTACAGCGAATGGACTGTAAAGAAACGATTTGTCGATTATTAAAATAAATAAATTTCTAACATTAAAATATTAAAAAAAAAAAAGAAGAAAATACATAAAGTGTAATTCTTCTTTTAGGTAATATAAATTACTATTATAAGTTTGTTAACGTAAATAATGGACACAAAGGATAGCACAGTTAATAAACAAGACAATACATTTTATCATTAGATATAACACTAAAAGAACACAATTTAAAAATGTTAAAGTTTAAAAAAGAAACACAGTTTGCAAAATTTTTATGCAACAACTATTTAAATTCCTCGAAAGATTTCAAACACAATTTCGTTTAATACAGTTTATTCATTCATTTGATTTAGGACTTGAAACCTTTATTGTTAGACTCAATACAACTTTGATATTTTAAAATGATAATTTTATCCCGAGAGTAAATTAATTCTGCAAAAACACAATTTCTTCCAAAGAACAGACGTTGTCTGTGATAATTCTCTCAATATATATAAAACTGTCTAATATCATTTTCCTGTTATTTTTTTAAAAATTAATTTCTTGTAATCGTACGGTAAACCTGATTATCATGATTCTTCTGAAAACCGATCGAAACCGGATGTTTCTTGACATTTGCACCCTTTTCTAAACTAAAGGAAACAAGTTTGTTTTTTTTTCTCCTCCCTTGCACAGATCCAATTTCCATCCTAATTACTCTACCTAACTACTACTCCATCAAAAAATTTCCTCCAAAAAACGACAACTGACTTCAAACCTTGTAGTTGTCAATTCTAATTAAGTTAAGCGTGAGACGATATACTTTATCCTTATTGACCACATCCTACACATGCTGCTTGCAAAGCTATTAAAATTCTTTCCTGTAGCTTCCGTTTCAGGTTTCGATGTGGTGGATCTCGGCTGTCGTAAGAAACTACAAAAGGGTTAATTGGTTTTGCAACAAGGGCTTGAGGGCGATGCGGAAAAAAAAAAGTATTTTCCCCCGACTTTTTTGTCTTCAAAGGGGTTGCAGATTGAGACGTTTCTTAATTAACTTTTAGAAGTAATTTAGACCAGGGTTCATATATGCCATATGTTGGGTGTTAAGAACAAAAGAAATTGAGATTTATGTTTATAAAACGAACTGAAAAATCACCCACCAATAAATTGTTAAGTCATTACTGAACAAAAACATAAATCTACCTTTCTGTTTTGGAAATACAAACCCTTTTTTAAATAAACAACACTCTTTGTCTTAAAGGTGTAAAAGGATATTCTTAAAATACCCATTTATATAACACTATATATTAATGTTGTAAGACCATTAAAATTTGTAAAACAATTATTCCTAAGCAATTATAGCAGTTTGGGGTCGTTGTTGAAAAGTAAGATTCGATCTTAAACCTAATTTCTGGGCAATTTGTTTTATTTTTTAGTATATCCAAGTATTTCATTTAATCAACGATTTCGTGAAAAAATAAAAACTAATTTTTCCTCTCCCTTTGCAAATACATACACAACCCCAGACAAAAATCAAACCACCGTCATACTTAACTGGTGTTTTGGGAAATTAGTTCAGAGAAAGGTTTCCGTCAAACACATAACATCGGCAATCATTTTCAAAGACAACTAGTTTATTTATTTATTTTTTTTTTATCATTGATTATTATGCAATTCCAGAAATCTTGAATTTTTGAGGTAAGATTTTTACCAAAAGTAATATTTTTTCCCTACTGAAGGTTTTTCTGGCTACATAACCGCTTTTCGGAATATTCTTGTAATTGTTTCTGCAGAAACATGATTTTTTTTTCTTCCTCTTACATGTTTATTTAAAAATTTCTTCAAAAATTTTGTATATTTCTGAATAATTTTATGCATGTGCCTATGACTGGGATTTTTTTCACAATATCACGCAAGGACTTGTTTTCTTTACACTATCAAATAACAATTTTTCGAATTTCAATATTCTTTTCAGTTTTGGAGATCAACTCCACAACTAAGCTATTTTTTCTTTTCAAAATGAGATATTTTTTGTTTAAAGGAAATTAAACTGTTTAAATAATTGAGGTAGTGAAATCGCGTAATTTTACCAAAGTGTTATACTCAGTTCTGTGACTGAAATTTGAACTTAGACGTAAAAATTTCGTTAATTTATATATTATCGGTTCTTTATTGTTGTTTCTTAGACCTGTATATTTTGTAATGAGCATTTTATCGTCCCTATAAATATTAATACTAAATGGGTATTCAATAATATTATTTTTGACCTATAGTATAGAGAGAGTGAATTTTGACAGCCACCAAATACTTCATAAAATAACCTAGTTAGATAAATTTCGTATAAAAGAATTGATAGATTCAAACAGAAAAGGATAGTATATGTTATTTAACATAAGACACACTGAAGTCAAAGTATAATAGCATTAAAAAAAATTTTCTGCCTTAAAAAGAGGTTTCAAATTTTTAATTTTTCTTAACTCTGAAAGACTATGTACTTAAAAGACACATTTGCCCTCGTTTAACCGAACTTTTCACTTTTAACATACAGAACATTCAGAAAATTTTCTAAACAGTACAAACATCATATATTACTCAATTAAAACATTGATATACCGTATGTGTAACAGAAAGAACGCATATATTAACATTCCTGTGCAGAATGTACATTGGAACATTTCTCCATGTGCCCCCTCTAAATAATCTCACGACTAACATCGCCGAAGGAAACCACAGCATCGTCAAAAATGGATGAAGCTTTTCCAAGCCACCTACAAAAATAAGCAAAATACCCAACCTATTCCCCCAGGAGCTCAGACGATAAAAATGAAATTCCCGTAGACACCCCTCCAGGGGCCAAAAAGCTCCTAGAATTCAATCCTTTTTCCTGTGGCCACGGGTCATAATGATGGGAGCTTCTTGACCACGTTATTTCAACGATCGGGTCTCAGCTGCCGTATGTAACAGGCCCGTTACTTTTTCCTCCCCCGACCCTTTTGATTTCTGGGGTGGGGAATACCAAGAGGACATAAAGGGTGAGGATCGTCGTTAGCGGCTATGAGAGAGGGGAAAAAACTTACTGGACAAGCGTTAGTCTGGGGTTGCAGGAATTGTCCTCCAGAAAAGCTCGCCAATTGGTTTTTACCGTGAAGTTGTGTATAGTACCTAATCTAGAGCATCGCCTTATGTGAAGTACTTGAATAAAACAATATCAGTCTGTGAAAGAATAGTGCATACATTATCTTCTACAGTAAAAGAGCCCCACTTTGGTATTTTGTATACATAATTTGGCTTCGCTAACCTATAACACATTTAATGTACAACTCGTCCTTGTAGAAAATGTTATATGTTTCGTCGCAAGTTTAAGCATACACAGCCAAAAAAGTCTATTTTGAATTTTAATGTATGTTCATGTTGATATATTAACATAATTTATGCTCTTAATTTTAAGGATGGATCACAATAAATTGATATACTAGCTCATAACAAACTTATATAAATATTGAGATTTATTTTTAATATATGAGAAATGTATTGAGGCAGGTTTCTGTATTTTTTTTAACATTAACTTAAGCTTTCCTCACGAGTTATTATAATCAATCATATCAAAACAAATCCTTAAATCCGGTCTTTTTAATTGTAATTAATCGATCAAAGGAAGATTCTCCATAAGCAAAAAGACCATACGTGCTTCAAGCGCCAGATACTGAGACGATAGCATAACACCAAATATTTTAAGCATTAGCAGCAATGCAGATACAATTTTCCTTTCTATAAGTTTCTTTTTTTTTTTGTGTATGAATTTCTTAAGGTGTAATTTAAAAATGATTAACGTTTAAGAGTAGATAAACTAATTTTAAAGAGGAATAATAAATTTCTTAACTCATTTGAAAGAGTTTGTTTATTTTATATTTGCTTTTTTATCTTATTTAGTTTATTTTTTAAGGAAACAGCACCACAGAAAATAAAATTTAACTTGAGTTTTTAAGCATTTTAAAGTGTACTTACTCTAATAAAAGATTCATTATTTTCACAACTTATTAAAAACAGCTCATCGATATCAATCATACGTAGAGTACCAAAGCTTTGGGCTTTTCTTAGTTTCGAATGTGATTAAGGTACAATACTCAAAAAACATAACAGAAGCCCCCACCCCCTCCAGGATTCGGGTTCAAATTACCCTTACAGACAATAAATATGCCAATTTCGGGAAGTTTTAAAGCTTATCTACTTTCCTAAAGTGAAAGATCGCCAAGTTCATGAAGAGCCCAGATCGTCTCCTGCCAACTAAATCCCGCCAACTCGTGGCAACCTCGCCCGCGGAAGAGGAGCAAGTTAAAAGAGCAGGGAGCAAAAACAAATCCCACCAGAAAAGACGAGAAAGAAAAGAAAAGAAAAACAGAATAAAATAAAAGGGTGCCACTTCTTAATAATGCATGAACTCCACGCAGTGGCGGAGGCTTGGGGAATAGGACTCGCAGGAGAAAGAAGAATAAAGAAAAGACCAGGAGAGAAGAGAAAGAGAAAGCAAAACTAGGGAGAAGAGAAGATATCGGTAACGAGGCTCTAGGACTAATTCCCACGTCTGTGGTGAAGAATTGGCCCTTGCTGTGCCAAAACAGAGGAGATTGCAAGACACAATTATACCAGAGAAAAAGGCTGCTCAGAGAGAGAGAGGGAAGAATTTCTCTGCAAAAAGGTAGATATAGAGATTTTTTTCCTTCCCTTCCAGTCTTCTTCCGTTTAAGCAATTTTTTAAGGTGCAATCTGTGGTGGAGATTTCTCCGGGGACGAGGCGATGAATATGTAGAGAGGTGCAGGATTAAAAATCAAGGATTTATACGCGGTGCACAAGTTGGTGTTGAAATTCCAGCCGCTTTCTTCTCTTCACTTTGATTTTCCCCCCTTCTTATTGTTGTTGCTATGCTTTATTAAAGAGGTGAGATTTGTGGTGGTTGATGGCTTCGCCACAGGGATTTTTTTCCCCTTGACATTGTCTGGGTGCGATGCGATTTTTTTAAATATGTAGATGAGGAAGGTTTAGAATTTTTGTTTTTGGTTGGAGTATTTTGGTATAAATTTAGCTCAGACTCTGATATTTCACATCTTACGTATATCTTACATTTCACATTGAAGCAAAATATACCATACTAACCAAATATGAATTGCTTCACTTTTATGTTCCTTTAGATAAATACTTTCGATACACTTCACAATTTATGGCCCCATCCCTCGATTTATATAAAATAGAAAGAATATGATCCGATCCCTTTTCGGAAAAAAAAATAATAATCGATCAAAATGAAGTAAAACTTTTTCTACTCTTCTAAATATATATTTCACCCATTCTCCCCCTCCCCCCACACACAATAATTCATTCGTAATAACTTATTCCCCACGCAATATTCTTACCATTTTATTAAATCCTCCCACTTCTTTTCATATTTAGTGGTGAACTCAAGTTTTTAATTCAATCCTCACATATATATATATAAATATATATATACATTCCACTTCAAATGTTCTCTTAAATTATTAATTTGGTTCCGAATTTTAACGGCTTCCGAAAGAAATTTTTTCTTAATCTCATTTGCAGCTCTAAAATTTGAAAGTTTTATAACACGTATCTAGGGTGAGAGATAAATTTCTGAAGTATAACAATATTAATAGAAATATTATGTAATAACTCATGTGTGCAGTACTCATAAGTCTCACAAAAAACAATAATAATAATAATTATTATTATAGGATGATTTAAAATCAAGAATGCAAGAAAATTTTACAGCAATAAATCAAATTTAAATTTTACATTCAAATTACATCTTGAATTCTTACATGCTAATTTATTCATGAATAATGATGTAAATTGCAATAATTATTACATGGTTTTATCCCAAGCATGACCTCCTTTATCATCACTAATCTGACAAAAAAAGCAGCCATTTTTTAATTCTAAATCCATACGTACACCAATAATACGAAATATATTCTAACATGAAAAAAATCTCAGGATATTTATATCATTATAAATAGCAATAACTTAAAAATTTTTTTATCAGTGACTTTTTTAATAGCAGGAAAACTAACAAGTGTTCCTTCTCCTCAATTTATGGTTATACTAAGGTAAGAAATTAGTTCAATTCCTTACGGAGCAAACGACATAAAGAAATAACTCAGATTTTGGCATAATGTCATAGAATTGATTATACATATAAATTATGTAGAGAGAAAGGAGAAACTATGTAATAATCCTTCTGAAGAGATCATATCTAGACAAGAAGTTAATACTTATGTCTACAATTAATCATGGATGAATGCCAGAAACTTTACTAGGAGATCTGATTTGTAAATCAAAGCTAGTCTTCTATCGAATTATCTATAATATAAAATAAATCCTTACTAATTTTATTATGAATAAATTATACTTTTCTTTCTTTTCAGTAAATGTGTTCATATTTTTCTTAATGTTTAGCTACTCTTCAGAAGACGAAAGAAAAAAGTATAAAAATTGTACATACTTGTTCAAATTTTCAATCGAAAATAAAATACTTTTTATTCATCCACTCAAGTTCGAATAATTTATATGTATATTATATATTAAAATGTCTAAAAGATGGTGTATTCGAACTGCAACAAAAAAAACTTAATGTGTCTTACCTACATGACCGATTATTCATAAACAAACAACATTGTTAAAATATAATTTCATATTTCAGATACATCCTATATGCTAATTGAAAAATAAACATAATCCACGCTGAAAGAAAAAAAAAATAGTTCTGCAATTTACCATTCCATCCTTTCGAAGATTAATAGAGTTTCAATTCGTAGTACACTAAAGTGCCATATCTTATTCCTCCAGAATCATTTAACCCAGCGGGGAGCTTTCTACTTGTTTACATATAATGGTTTCTGCACAATCAATTACTACTTTGAATGCAAAGATAGTAAGTTAAGAACAAGATCAACAGGTAGTTTTTCTTTGTTGCTACCGACAACGAAATGTAGAACTCAGCGGTACACAGAACAATGCTTCGTGTCCATAAATCTTACGTTGCAGACCACCTGAGAGAGAAGGATAAAAAACATCACCAAAGCCGGCTCTCCCTCCCAGAAACTAACAGACCCCTCACTGATACTATACACCACCTTTCAAATAAACTGTACGGGAAAATGAAAAAGCATAGAAAGCGTTATTTTATTTTACAATGTGATATTTAGATGATAAATTCCTTTGTTCAGTATAAGTCAAAATCAAAACAAGTAAAATAAAAAATTAAAAAAAAAAACTTTTCTACTTAGATCAAAGAAAAATTTTATTTTAGCTACTTTTTATTAAATAGTTACAATTAATATAAATATGTATATACATATGAACATATGATAGAATCACAACATTAAGTGGTAATTAATTTTTATTAATTATCATTAAAGTATTGTATTGTCATCCAAAACAATCGTGTATGTAAAATTTCAGTTCAACTGAATGCTTTAAAACGTGAGAAAAAAACCTTTTCACAAGTTTTGACACAAGTCGCCAAAAATGATGCCAATGCGGTTGTATTTGTAATTCTTTAAATAATTAGTTTTAATCAATTAATTTGTATTAATTATAATTAAATTATTGTATTGTCATCCAAAATAATTAAGTATATAAAATTTCAGCTCAATTGAGCGCTTTAAAATGTATTTTATTAACGATTGAAAATTCCACCAAGATAAATAAATAGAGAGTGTGAGTTGATAGTAGGAATTGAAAAAGAAATCACAAAACCCCAAGAATAGTAGAAATACATTCGTATGCGATTTGTGTATGGTAATAATGATCCCTAACTTGAAAGTTGATGATTTTCAATGTTGAAAGTAAAATGAATATTTGAATCAAAAAGGCATAAAATTTACAATAATTTTTATACTTTTGATTATTTATCGGTTTAAATATGAATGGGTGAACATGATAATACTTTTCATTTCAGGACTAGCTTTCAGGAATATTCACATTTTTTGGAAAGAGTAATAACTTTAACCCGGCATTACTAGAGTAAAAAAACGATCGAAAGTTCTCATGCAAGGTATCTCATACCCAAGGGTGTTTATATTCTATTTTTACCATACAATTTGTTTACAAAAAATAAAAAAGAAGAAAAGTAGGAAATGCAAATGTTTATTACATTTTTCACACGTAAATTTAGTTGCTTAGTTGTTTTCGATTGAGCCCAGATATACTAGCACTGCTAATTCAAATTTTGTATGTTTATTTTATTGTCATAATTATTATTATTTCAAATTCTTAGTTAGGCTTAACAAAAAAGAATCTTTTGTTTATTTTTAATTGTTTTTCAAATTAAATGAGGTCTCTGATCTGAAATTAAATCATATAAATCAAATCTTCAAAAAAGGTATATAATATATATTCCCTTCCACACTTTATAAAAATAACACCATTAAAATTTGATGTTTTACAGTAAAAAAATGGAGTGTCAAAATAGGCTCCAAATATAGCGGCATGTAACTTATTATTGGTTATAAATTTATTTTTCTTGTAAGGATAATTGTGTAGAATTTCTAAATTTATATTTTCTGAAGTAAAAAATTAATGTTTTAAAACAATTTTCAATAACATAACTAAAATACTGTATAAAAAAATTTAAAAATAAATGTTTGATAAAGAAAAAAAATGTTTATTTTAGAAGTTGAGCTAACTAAATAATCCGAATTTGTAGCTTGACTTCGTTTAATTTTTTCAGACAATAAAATGTAATGTAAACTTGTTGATTCCTATAAATTGAATTTACCAAACATTAAACTATCTTATTTTTGGGAGAAAAATGAAATGAGCTTAGAATTACAAAATTCACTAAAAAATGTTTTACGATTTTTGAATTGGGGGTGATACTAAACGAGAATTTTGTCAGCAATTTTTTATCTCATATTTTGTGTACTCAAGCAGTTTCACATAATTCAAGCTCAAATAGTTTCAAATTATCCATTATAATCTGCCTTTAATGTTACGTATAATGGGGATTTAAGAGCACATCGTTAGATAACAGTCAATGATCGTACAATTTCTCACAGAGATACTGAAGTTTATGTCTAAGGATTATGTCTAAAAGACAGAAGAACACAGCATGAGACCATTGTGCAGCGGATATTGTTGATGGAGTGATGACAGATGATTTTTGTTAAGGTAATTTTTTCCAGTTGAAAAACCCAAAAGGGCGCAACGGTCCAACCATAATCACTGAGTAGGTGAAAATGAGTAAGATAGTCTTCAGAAGAGTAAAAGTACTTCTGAGATGGTAGCATGACTTTTCGATCAAACCGATGGGTGAAGAATACAAACAAATCTACTATTTTGTATTGAGATGGTTAACTCTGAAAATAATAAAAAGATATTAGCGCAATGCTTCTGATAGTTTGAAGAAAAATGTTTTATAATGTGATTTGGGATAATTTTTCTTTTAATAAGTGCTTTAAAATGAAAGATTTCCCAGAAGAAAAATATCTTCCTACCCTCCAAAAAAAAGCCCTTGACAAAAAACAATTAAATTCTTACTATTATTTTTACAAGCCAACAAACTAAACAGTGGCTCAACACCCCACGAGGGCCTAGGCCTATTGGGCTCTTAGGTGTATGAGCAGATGTTCCAGTCAGGTGGTCAGTCTCACGCGATAACCCCAGTGTTTAGTTACCCAAGCAAACTTCGTGCTCATTTATCGACCCACTGAAGGGGTGAAAGGCTGACTCAAACTTGCCCAGCTCGGGGTCGACTCAGCCTTTCAACCGGTGGCGTGAAAGTGCGATACGCCACCTCTCAGCCATTGAAATCATCTTAATGTTTTACCCCATATACCAGCGATACTCTACCTGAGGCCCACCGGACCTTTCTGGGTGGCCCGGTCATGCTCCGTTTATTTAACAAATTCAATTATTTAAGAACAATGTATTAAAAATTTAGCGAGAAATTTTATCAATCAAGCAATCCCATATAACAATTTTGCTATCGATGGCTGTGGTAGGAATTGCGGGATAACTTCTTTTCTTTTGAAATTGTAACGGTTAGTGTCAACTAATAACAGTAGAATAGCGATTATTTTATACGTGAAACTATAATTTTTAATTAATTCTCATGCCTTCCAAGATAAAAATATCTAAAGAATATTTGTGATTTCAAGACGATTGGGGTCTTGACTGCTTCGTAGAAAAAACAAACATGGATCAACAACTTGGTTTAATTTGTCATGAAAATGCTATATTTAGAATAATTTTGCTCACATGACTATAACGCAAAGCACAAATATTTCAATGCCTCCATTTTTTTTAGCAAAAATATATTTGGGGG
>BMAV01009399.1:303340-362981 GCA_019973955.1 Trichonephila inaurata madagascariensis
TCTATTTCTGAAAGTCGCGGTGTGGCCGCGGTAGCCGAGTGGTCAAGTGGATCTTGGATGAACTTGTCACGAGTTCGAGCTCAGTACCACTAAAGACCCACCGTGAAGGGCAGCGATGCACGTTAAATCTGTCGAGAGCTGAAACGTCCTCCCGTTGGTGTGGTGTGGTAGTTAGGAGAGGGGGGTGCCAGCTCAGGTGTCGTCCACGTCACTTGACCATGGTTCAAAATTACGTGGTCCGTCGCCAAAAGCCCTCGAGTAGCTGAACAGTGCAACGTTAATATTCAATCAATCAATGGTGAGTCAAGAAAAAGGTCTACAATATTTATTATAACTTAATAATAAATACGGAATATGCACTTACCTGCATAACTACAACAAAAAACACTTTTAAAACCGCGTTTAAAGCAAAACGTAAGAAAAAAAATTATAATAATATCAAATAATGCATTTATTATAAAACAATTTAAAATGCATTAAAAAATAAAACAATTTCGTCTAAAGTTATTCTCGCAGTTTTAGTCACTAGAAGACTTAGTCTGCATACTCTCCGCCAATCTTGAATATTTCAGTATATAGTTACTAACTGTTAATCTTCATGTGGTCACCCCAGAATGTCTTTGCGGTCCACCGATCAATAGCGATCGACTTAATGCCCACCCCGGCCATAGAACTTCTTTTCCGCATAGGTAGGTTTCGATTGACAATTTTTTTCCTCCATATAACCCGATCCACCCTAATACTCAAGTCAATTGTTGAATAAACCTTGTATGGATCAACATAATTATTGATTTCTATGGACAATTTATTTCACTTTGCTATCTTTAAAAACTTCACACGTCACAAAATCTTCCATCCTTTTTTAGAGGATTAACCTAAGTGAAGACAGTCGCGACCAACTCCAACAGAACAATGGCCAGATCCAGTACTTCCTTTAGACATCAACGGAAGCACTTCCTTCTAAATTGATTCTTTTTTTCTCACATTCGTGTCAGACTGTCCATTGCCAAGTCCCACGCCTTGCTGAACGTGTGAAGGGTAAATTCTTGACAGAAAAGTGAGTCATTTTTCACGCAACGACATTACCATGTTTCGCCTGTCGTTCTTGTGAACTCCAATATCTTTTTTAGAAATAATTGCATAATTCGAGTCAGTTCTGTTCTGGGTGCCATTTGTCCCATGTGGATACGCTGGATGAGTTTTTTCTTCCCACGAACGTCTTCGCTTTTAAAAGGTAAAGTGTGAATTGGCGCCGCATTTCTAATAGCTATTGCGCTTTCATTTCCAAAGCCTGTCTCAAAAGTCATTCATTTTGATTTATTGCTTTCAGTTCCATTTATCGAGTTTTTCTTCCAAGTGTATCAGGAATTTACCAGTTAACAACTCTAAGAAATAAATGCTTTCATTTAGAAAATTACCATTAAGTCACATGCCTTACTGGTTCGCATTCTACATAAAGACGTTTCGAAATGTTCTAAACATCCACGAGGATATTTGAATGATTTAGAACAGCGATACTCAACCTGCGGCTCACCGAGCCTTTTTAAGTGGCCCGGTCATGGCCCCTTACTCTGAGAAATTCAGAATAATGTATTAAAAATTTGGTGGGAAATTTTTCGTCACAAAAAATCGAATATATCAGTTTGTTTTTTTTGCTGTCGATGTCGTACGGGTGCGAATTGATATATTTTTTTCTATTTGTAACAGTTACGCTTAGTGAAAACAAACACGGATCAATAATTGTTTGATTTGTCACAAAAGTGCTTTATTTAAAAATTACCAATAAGAAGGAATCATTCAATGACACTCTTCCTAGAAGATCTCTTTCAAGAGGCGGTGAATAGGTTTTCTGGAATAAGCTTTGCAACAGCAACAAAGTGGTTAGTGGTAATGTCACAGCTGTAACAAAGACATCCCATGAAGTTTCTTATATTATTGATAATCATATAAAACCGTTTACTGAAGCAGAAATTGTGAAGAGTGTTTCTCAAATGCTTCTAATTTAGTGTTAGTGACAAAATAAAAAATATATATAAAAAAAAATAATTAAAAAAAAGCAAAACAGGAGTTATAATATTTTGATCAGTTTTCGCATTTTAAATTTCCTATATTACCTTGGTCTTAAAGCATCCCCCCCCCCGTCACCCTTTATATTCATGTTGCAGCCCAGGTGAAATAACTAACGTATGTATGTGGCCCAGCAGAAAAAAAAGGTTGAGTACCCCAGATTTAGAATATGGTGATAAAAAAGTACAGTTGAAATAATTATTTTTCACGAAGTTTATGTGTGAGTAATTGAAATCACGTAAACTTGACTGATTTATATCGTACACAGAATTTACTTATAATACTCAGTGGAACTGTAATTTCGATCTATGGACGAAGATTGCCTTGAGCCTTAACATACCATCGCTCTAATTTTATCTCTATTTTAATTATCGTTCCCATTTAACAAGAGAGCAATGAGAGTAGCATTAAATTTACCATATAGAGCATTTGCAACATGTCTGATTTAGTTCAATCAAGGATTTAAGTATGGGCCTTGTAGTTATATATACTAATGAAGTACACAAAGAGGAGGAGTTCAACTCCCTTCCCCATAGGTCAACACGTTTTTACTTTTTGCCATAAGAGTTTATCCATAGGTGCTTTCCCCTAATTTTTTTTCCTAGAATGTAACCCCCCATTAGAGAGGTCCGGGTTACTGGCAGTTACTGCCCTCATTACATCAAGCGAACTAATAAAATCTCACTTCTATAACATTTTTAAAACAATTATAAGGATCTCGGAACCACATCTAAAGATGTGGGAGAAAGGGAAGGCAAACTAGCCATGTTCAAAATCAATTAATTTATTTGTAACACAATCAACAACACAAGTTCAATCAATCAAAACTAAGAGATGCACCTAATTGAAGCAATATGACAATTAACGAGGTACTCGAAGTATGGGAAGACTTTAATTAACAATACACTTACTTATGGTTCGAGTGCACTGCCTTCCTAGCTATCTAATCTATATTCAATCTCCAGTGACAAATCGTCACCTTAACTATTACAATTATCAAATAGCAAATATCTGCGTTACACTATAAATTTGATTAATCACTGTTCCGTTAGCAATCTATCCTATCTCTCCTAACTTGAAAGCCTTGGCTTTATATAGAAGACTAAATTTACGCGTGTGTTCAAGTTCTCTTCTTCAGAGGGTGCATTCTAATAAAGTAGTCTTTAAAGACCAAAGTTTCCTCAAGAGGATTTGTTAATGAGAAGGACGCGCGGACGGAGCCGTCACACAATTTACACATTTATCATATTAAATCCTACAAAAAACAATTCCATCACTTTTATCATAAGTATTTAATTTAAATCACATAAATTATATATGATGGTAATTAAAAATATCCACAAGTACTATTTAATGAAGTAATATATTTTTTTCAATTATGTTTTTATTATTTTTGTATGGCCATACGTATAAATACTTTAATACAACGACAAATATTTAATACTAATTTTCAGAAACACATATGCAACACACACTTCTTCACACGTACATATTGAAAAGAAGGGAAAGCATTTTTAGAGATGAAATTACTATTTTAATTTTATGGATTTCGAATGAACTTCAAGGTAATGTGATGGGGCGGATTTAAAACCTTTCAGTTAATCCCACAACAGCGAAAAATTTTGAAGAACATTTCACCAATATATATCTTAACGTCTATGCTTACGAAAAAAAGGGATTTTTTTTAAAAATTCGTGACAGAAATTAAATGGTCTCTTAAAGATCATCAGTACCAAAATACAAACAAGTATATTCCACTGTGATTTTTATTTCATTTTAAAATCCGAAATAAATTAAGTCCTTTATCTAGTAGAGTAGCGATAAATTTTGCGGGGAAACCTTACCCATTAAAAATAAACTGCATGTCGACTGAAATCTAATGGCATGTAGTTAATTCTTTGCAACAGACAAAAACCAAAGCACTGAATCACAACTATGGAATAGACACCAGACAGAGATTATTTCGACTGTTTTTATAATCCTATTTTTTTATTTTATTTAATTCAAGTTCCAGCCGTTATCGTCCACAGACCACGAAACCGATTTTAAATCTCTGAAAAGCACCCCCTAAGTCAAAATGCAAATAGTCGTGTGTGATGCCTACCGGGGCTTTTCGTCGTGACCGGGACATGAAAAGTCTCATCATCCGCCCAAAGTTCTCACCATTATAATCCCCCCATCATCTACAAAGTTCCATCTTCAATGTTCATGATGATCGAAAGAAGAGATGATGATGATCATGCCCGCAAACCGTCATCAAGAATCGTGTGTCCTTCTCACCCCCACTGCATTTTTGTCTTCTTCTTTGAAGGCCGATGCCACCAGATTGTGGTTAGAGATGGGGTATTCTCTCTCTTGGGGGAGGGCGGAGAATGCGGAACTGAATTTAACGGCGGAGGATCCGCTTTAGAAGCATCGCTTTCACCTTGGCGAGAAAATGAAGAGAAGGACTAATGAGAAATGGAATTGAGATCCATTTTGTGTGCGACTGCGGAGAAAAGGGTTATATCTTTCTTCGTCGAGTAAATTATCATTGCTGTTATTAGCCAGAGTTTTTTTTTCATGTCCTTTCTTTTGAGGACCTTTCTGCTTCATCAATTCGCGGGCTGCGTTATCTGTTTTCTTTTTGAGAGGAGAAATTGAATGAAAGTAAAAACACCGCAGTTGAAAAGGAGAAAAATTTGAGAAAATGTACATCCATCAAAATGCAAGTTGTCTCCTTTACGAAGAGATTACATGTAATGCGCATTCAGTTCTTAAGCGATACGAAATGGTTGCCTAATAAAAATAATTTTATTGTTATTCGTAGCACCATAGGTTGGAAATATAATCCTCGAAATTATTTTTATGGCGGAACTATGAGCTATTAAATAAATATATTGCAACTGGCCTAGTGAAAATGAAACCAATGATGAAATAAATCATATATATTTTTTGGAAATACTGCTTCCATATTATTATATTTACTTTCGTATGCAAGAGATACATTATTATTGTGAGAATATAAACACTGATAATATTTATTTCAGTGAGGTACACGGCTCTTTCAATGTGAGATTTTTCAGAAAGCATTAACTTCTAAATTCCAACATATTACATGAAAAAGAAGTATTTTTCTTGAGACTCTATTCCCCCCACATCCCCCAAAAGGATACGATCAAAAAAGGTGAAGTGCACTTCTAATGTGGCACTTAAACAAAAAAATAATTTACTTTAATTGAAATCAAATAATATAACGTAAATGTAATAGTATTGTAACAATTTCTTAAGAAACTCAAAATTTATTACTTAGTTAAAAGAAAAGGTTGTATTAAAAAATGCTCGACTTCGCTTTATAGTAAGTGATACCAGCTCCTGGGGAATGTGCTAGTCTGAAAGGTAAAAATACCAATCCGCAGCCCTATTATAAAAAGAAAACTCAACTTTATGGTAATAAAAATTATTACACACACTATAATTTATATATATATATATATACTCTACGCTCTATACATTTATGATATTTCACTAAACTAGTATACCATATTTTGAAAAATAGAACGGAATTACTGCATTAAACAAAATCGAATGCACAATATTGCAGTATAATCTTTACAGTAGAAGATTTATGCCACCAATTCTTATCCTTTATTTTCTGGAGGTCAGTTTTCTTAAACAATTTGAATTATTTTTTCGCAGTACTTTTTGCAGTCCTAATAATTTTTTTCTTTTTCTATTATTTACATTTCAGTTTTGCTGCTGTTACTTATTTATTAAAAAATAAAGTTTATTCATATTGTGGAAAGTTACCCCACTGTTCGAGCGTTTCTAGACAAACAGCGATAAAAAGGAGCATTTTTAATGATGCATAACAGAGAGAATACTACTCATCTGATTGAGAAATATTTATATTTCCTTAGAATACAATATGGTGATTTAAAATACTTAACAATAAATATGCATATCATTTTAATTTATATTAATCTATATGTACGTGAGAAATTCGAACTTTCTATTATCCACTAAAATATTCATATAAAATCAAGCACGAACGTTAGATTGGAACTTAAATGTAATTTGATCCTCTCTTAGAACTCTCTTAACTGGATTCTGGAAGTTAATTAACGCACATTGTGTTTGGGTTTTCGACACGATAAAAGAGTCATTAGATGTATAAAAGTAGTTATTACTTTCGATTTCAAACAACGCGACTGTGTGTGTGTGTATCACGTTATGAACAACGAACTAAATTACCCACCAAGCAGCAAATGAGTCTCGTTATTTGTTGTGTACAGATCGTTCTTGAACTTTCCCGTCCAGGAACCTACCTCCGTACCATTACGTGATTGACATCTCTTCGGAACCGTTTCACAATGCGGGGGCGAGTCCCAACAAACCGTGCCACAACCTTGCGCAACACAAATCCAAGGTCTTTATTATTCAGGAATGCAAATTCGAATGTTACATTCTAAAAGATGAGAATGATAAAAACGTTCCTTTTCGTTTTTTCCCACGCTCCCATCACACCACCCTCTCTTTCTCCGCAAAGCCTGGCGACAACCGGTTTTATATTTTGTTGCGCCGGGTCGCCAAAGGTCGCCAATAATTGTCCTTCTCGGTCGTGACCAGTTTCTGGCCAGGGCCCTGGAGGACCACGTGACCCTCAATTTGCGCCTCGTGAGGGTGTAAGTTTTTATTCTTTTGTTCCATCCACTCCTCTCTCCCTCACTCTTTATCTTAATTTACTTCTGGATGCAGTTAGAGGAGTTATTTACATTAGAAATAACCACGTTTCTATTTTGAATGTAATCTATTCAATTCTGTTTGGAATTGAAAACTCTTTTGTGACATTGTAAGACTATGATACAATTTTTCAAAAAGGAATTGGAACGTTTTGAACAATGCACTTGCCTAATTCATGCTCTGCTTTTGAGAAAAAGGAATTTGTTTCACTGTGCGGATGAAAAGTCCAATTTTCAAATCCATTTCAATAACAAAAAAGAAAACTTTTCTTTGAAGCATCTTTTATTTTTATTCGTATATTGAAAATGTTTCAAATAAAAATTTATTTACGTTACTTAATATGCTTTTTTTTCTCAAACAAACACACACACAAATATTTCCTAAATTTCTCTTAGTTACATTTTTAAAAAGTTATATCCGAAAAATTCTACATTACTTTTCCCTGTGATAAATTATTCTATATTTTGAAAAAGAAAGAATCAAAAGGCATTAAAATGTATGGTATCTTTTAACATTTCTGAAAATATTTGATTATACTGTTATGCATATATTTTACTCCTTACACAGATTGATCATTGTGGTATATAATTTATACATGATAATACGTGATGTTCCCTTGGGCAAGTAGATGCTGTTCAAAATCTAAATTTTAAAGTCGCCTTATTATTTTAAGTCAGGATAGCGACTTAATACTTCTATTTTGGAAAGTGACACATTGTATAACTACACTGATGCAATAATTCCGCAAATACAAAAGCAGTTAAAATTTCCCTCGCCGCCATACAAGTCCCCTCTCCTTCACTTCTCAGTTTCGAAATTTCTCCAACAATCCGCTGAACCGCTTGATTTAATAATAACAAGCCGATTGGTCAGATCCGACGGTTGAAACAATGTAAAAATACATTTTTTTGTTGAATTGTAATAGTTAAATCTTTTAGTCAATCACAATTTATAATTCACTACCTCTTACTAATTAATACATTTGATTTCCATATGAATTATGAATTATAAATTATAATTATACCCTCAAATATTTTATTTGTATTCGATTTATTACTATCCGCAATATTGAAAAAGAACGATTAATGAAAATGTTAAAATTAGACTGAGGCAATAATTTCAGGTTAAAATCAGTACGACGATTAAAAATTCTTTGTTGGAAAGTAGTATTTAGTCAAGAGTGATTTCAACCTCGTGATTTTAGCAGTTTTTAAATATACTGAGTTCAGCTTAAGGTATCCGACTACCCTAAAACCGTGAATTTTTTTTAAAAAGTTAAAAAAAAAATTTAATGATTTTATTTTATAGGCCATCTTAGCAGCTTTATAAAAATAGCAAGTTTTTTTATTTTCCATTCACTAGAGCAAAAACTACAAGTGTTTTAGTAAAAACAAATGTCATTACTTTACATAAGATGTCAAACTTTATAATGCGTTTTACTCAAAATGTGTTTTTTTTCTTTCGAAAAGCTTAAACGGGGGCAGCGATTGCTCAAAAAGTATTTAAAATAATTTGCTGAAACTTTTTGTGTATGCTCTGTATAACATTAGAAGTGTTTTAACATTCAGATTTATCAATCACTGTTTTATTACAAAACTTACAGTTCTTTATGTGAATATAATCACTGTTTTTTGAAACAATTTCATATAATAACAAAGATACAGAGCTCTAGTTTTTGTAAAAATTAAAATATTTCTTATCCTGAAGGTCATTTCAAAAATGAACAGCTAAGGAATACATCAAAATTGAAAAATTGAGAATTTGTTCATTTACTATTTGTACAGAGCGGGCCCCGTTTGTTTAATTTTTTGTCAACTTTTACTCATTTTAGTAGTAATAATGCATTTTTCTCTTCTTAATTTTAACCTTTTTCCTTAAAATGTACTAAATAAATCTAAAAACCACAAAAATTTCCATATCTACATTTTTTTTTAAAAAAAAAGTCGTCGTAAGTAGTCGGATACCTTAAGGAAGTACATTTTCGAACGTTAAAAAAATGTTGTTTCAAATTCTCATTCTTCGGCATCGTAGAAGACATAAATATATCTCGAATGCAAAACGAACGAAAAATCCACTAAAATCAGTAATACTGTAATATGTATACCACCCCCTATTGTCTCGTAACCCTTTCCACTACAGAAAATAGCCCTTTTTTCGAGCGAAAGGTTCTTCCGTATCTGATACACAATGACTTGTCCAGCGTGATATTTTGCAAAAACTATCAACGAAGATCACGATCTTTCTCTTGACGAATAATGCGCCTTTGGAAGAGGGGGGGGGGGAGGAGTGTAAATCACCCTCCCTTCCAGAAATAAAGGGCGACTCGCACAAGTAAACTGTAACCTTGTCCCATTAAATTTTCCCACCGGTCCCGGAGGCCCGGGTTTAAGGCTGCAGCAAAGCAGCGTCCATGGATGTCTTCGGCAGTCACGATGAGGTCAATATGCATTCTCTCGAAACTGTGGGTGGATCATTATTTACAATTGCTTCATTATAGCATAGAGGGGTGTTTCATCATGTCTTTGACACGGGGAGATCGCAACTAATCTCAGGCACAGTTCCAATCTTCAACAAGCTAAGCAATGCTTATAAAGAAACTGATAAGGTTGAGATTGAAATACAACAGAATACCTCGTAGCATTCTGTTCAAGATAAGGGGTATTAAATATGCAACCCGTAGCCTTCAAATTTAGAGTTAATGATGCAAACAGAAAAAAAATATTAAGCATGTTCTTATTTAAACCAGCCAATGAATTAACGGAAAATTATGGTACTATCAAAAATACTTACAAAATATCAACAACAGTGATCCACAAGATGGAAAATTTGAGCTCAGACAGGAATTAATATCGCAATGGTACATCAGTTGGCTCTCCCACCCAATACATAAACTTTATATGCTTGATTTTCTTGTACTTCTTTTACGACTATTTTTAAAGGTTTTGGAAATACCAAAAAGGATAACTGCTACTGAAAATACATCCTCTAAAAATTAGTTAGATCATTCAAGCCCAATATTTCTGTTCCCTAATTTTGAACAGCGATCCAGTGACGAAGACGACACCTGCGTGGTTATATTCGGAGCCGGCAACCCTTCTCAATTCTTCCACATCATACCAAGTGAAGGTTTTGAAGCTAAACAAATTTAACGCACATTAGCGTCTTTAAGTTGGGATTTTTGTTTCAAAATCCTTCTCATTTTTTCGTTTAGACAAAAACTAATGATTGATTAGAATATGTGTTGTGGTTTTTAAAACAACTCTGAAGGGTTAATTGAAAGTTAAAATTTACATTCATTAAGTTTCAACTTATTTATAACAGCTTTTGTGGTTTAAGTAACAAGTAGCACTTTCAACATCCGCTTCAGTTACTCTCTCTGTAACCTCAAAGTATGAGACTCCCTGTTATCGGAGAATCCACGATATAAATAATTCTTCTAAGAGGAGCCTTGAGTAATTTAGAAAGGGCTTTCAAATTTGAATTCAAACTAGTTCAAAGAAATGTGAACAATCAAGTAAATAGAAATCTAATTTATTAAAAAAAATAAAATAATCGATACAAAAACACTTTTCTGTATCGATTATTTTCAATACATTATACTTTTCTGGCACAATAATTACAGCAAACGAACTTTCTAAATTTGCCTTTTTACGTACAAATAAACATTTGAGTGAATAATATTATCTTCTAAGATAATAGAAGTGATTCAGTAATCAGGCAATTTTTCGGAGTGAATCATTTATAGGAAAAACTAAACAGATAAATAAATCAATATAAATACTTATACTTCAGTATATATACTCTGTTTTATGAACAAATGAAATGCATAACTTTCTATTCTGCATAAGCCTGAAGTTTTGAATTCATGCGCTTATATCACACAAACACGTTTCATGCGTTTTTTTCTTCCTACCTAAGTGTCAGATTTTAATCCACTAAATTTGATTATGCTAGAAACCGTACTACAAAATCAGAGATCATAATAAATACAACTTTCTTTTACGTGAATTGCAACTAAAGTTTTTAGAGGTAGAGGAGGAGGTGAGAGAGAGAATATTTTTAAAAATTCAACTCTCTCTAAATACTCCTTGGGGGGAATATAAGGCCAATGTCAGCAGAAAGTTGACTTGAATCTCCAGAAAATAGGATTCAAAATATATATGAATATGTCAAATCGATTGGAGGCAAATGTTTTGTGGATATGGTTGTATCCAAAAAATTTTTAATGGAAGAAAAAATCAGTGAAAAGAATTTGAAGGAAATTACTTCCGGTAATGATAGCAAAATCGGTTCTTAAGGCGTCAGTTCAGAGAAAATAGTGAAGTTACTAATTTTGTGCCGAAAAAGCTACGAAAAAGAATTACGTTAACGAAATTTTTTGAATTATTATTATTATTTTCTTCTGAAGATCCTAATGCTCTAAAAAAACTGAAAATTCAAAAGGTAGCTGGAACATTACCCATCTTCGCATACAACGAGATTTGCTGTGAACTTGATAAGTCCAGGAAATAAGACTTTTTTAAAGATACAAAAAAATACTAACGAAGAAATAAATTTAAAAAGTAATAATATCGCTCGACCTAAAAAAACGCTCTCCTTTTAACAATGATGAAGTATAAATTTTACAAAATGAGCTTAAATTACATGAGAGCATTTTTTTGTTTTTGTTTTATATGTTTATATTTTTAATAAAAATTGTATGAATTAAAAATATTTTTTTTTAAATCTCGGAACGCATCTCTTTATTTTGTATTGTGTGTGTGTGGCTGTTATTCTAGTATAATATAGTTTCACATCACACGGTATTTCTTAGGAATCTATAGTAGTAATTTCCATATAAGGATCTATATATCTATTTGGCTTCTGAACACAGTACTTTCCATATTTCTTTAACTTTTTAAGTTACTTTCCTTTTCACAAAAATGGTTTCAAGTTCGAATGAACTTTTTCGTTATGGTGAAGAATCTGAATGGATCACAAAAGCGTAGAGATTCAAAAAACACTATGAATGTTATATAAGAAAAAAAAAAGCGAAGAAAAAATTAAGATAAAAAGGAAAAATAAGAATAACTATTTGAATTTATAAGAATTCATAACCATCGACGTTCTTAAACTCTGCAAAACTTTCTACCGGTCAGAAAAAAAAAGATGACATTTAACCTTTACTTCATTTTTCATACACATCCATTACCACATCACCTGAAGATTGAAATTTCATTAGATTGCGCAGTATCAACCTTAATTCATAAGAAAATTTTAAAGATATCAAAACTTGAATTCATAATCCTTCAAGTGTTAAATTATTCTACTAACCAACTTCTTCGACCGAAAAAAACGGCAATTTCGCAAGATTTTTTTCTCAATTAACATATCGTAAATTAAATTTGAGATAAAATTATGGATTAACCCCTTAACTGGTTTGCCCGAACATCGTACGGGCTTTAGAAAGCTGGCCACAAATGTTTTGCCTGTACGCTGTACGTTCACTGATATTTTCTACTTTCTATCTTTTATTTGTATATATTTTTAATTCTTGCAGTGAGATTATATCAGTGCTAGTGTTTTTATATGCAGTTTTCATTGGTACTGAAATGTTTCTCATCTGGAATTTTCTATGTGAAGGCGAGAATTTAGATTCTTGAAAGTATTCAATAAAGAACAGGGATTGGCCAGGCAATGTGCAATATGTTGCTTAAGAAGAAATGAAAATGGAAAGATAATATAAAAAAGCCGATATTATCTCTGTCCCCATTTCAATATAAGACTTAGTATAACACCATGCTCTTCAAATTGTGAGTGGATATGTATATGCACTTCCACACACAAAATCCTCAACCGTTTGAATAAGGGTACGAAGATGAGTTCTTTTTTAAAAAGTATGAGAGAAATTATTTTAAAATATATGAAACATTTCATAACATTCTGAATGTATTTATTAAAAGTAGACATTTAGGGGGGGAGGGCTTCTGTTCCACAATTATAAAATAAAAAATAGTGTGAAAACTTTAAAATTGAAAATTAAAATAAAATTCTTTTATTTTCGCTTTCTGTTAAGTATTATGCTAAGTTATAAGCAATAAGAAAATGAGCCCTTTTTTTTAAAGCATTTTGGGCAAGAAAATTGACTTCTTAAGGGGTTAATAAATCGCTCATTGTGATTTCCAGAATGATGATGATAACGATTTGAAACACACATCGTATGATACAATAAAATGGCTGTATATTTAAAAAATGAGGAACATATTTACCGTAAAATCCACCGTATAACGCTCACCTTTGTATAACGCGCACCTATACTTTCAAGCTGCATTTTTTTAATCTTTTGGTATATTCGCCGTATAAAGCGCACCCCCTTTTTTATGAAGAAACTTGAAATGCCCTCGTGCAATGATATGTTTTAAAGCCTTTCTTTTTTCAAGATATCCTGAGATTTTAGAAAAAATAGTACACTTCTAGATATTCTAGAAGTATACTATTTACCTATAAGTATATTATTTACCTATATAACCTTTTAAGTTCTTTAGGTATGTTATTTCTTTTAAATAAACAGTATTTCGATATATATAGAAGTCTTACTTCTTTTTTTATGGTCATCTCTGTTTTTTATTTTTGAACCTATCATTTTTTTAATCGGCGTATAAAGCGCACCCGCAAATTTCGATCTTATTTTTTGTGTTAAATGTGCGCGTTATACGCCGGATTTTACGGTAATTCGAATTTTTCCAACAAATTAATGCTTTGTAGAACTAAAAAGAAAAATTGAAACAATGTTTCATCGAACACAATCACAAAATCCCATTAGCCTTCTTTTCTTTAGAAAAATAACACGACTTCTTCCGATTAAGTTTTTTGGATAATTCGATCTTACACAATAGATTATCAATTACTGCCAGGTTAATTTAATCCCTCACAACCAGCTTCTACTGGACGCATAAGCAAATTATGTTACAATGAGAAAGAGACCACCTCAGAGTGACCAGAATTCTTGAAGAAAAAAGAACATTGCCTATAACAAAAGGCGAACAAGTCACCCTCACGACCATCGAATTATATATCCCTTCTCTCAAAGCATACACACGCCAAAAAGCAAAGAATAAAAAAGTGACCAAGATGTTACGCCAAGAAGCAAGCAAACAAACACAGAGATAGAAGGGGGAAGGTTGGCACTGTAAAAAAAAAAATCGCCAAGGCGAAAATTTGAGCATCGTGACCAAAAGCAGCTGCCGGGTTGGGGGGGGGACATTGGGGGTGGGTGGAATTGCAGGGCGAGGTCGAGTCACGTCTCGACTTCCTGTTCGACGGGTCCGAGTCTCAAACGATAATGCAAAAAGTAATACAAAAGACAATAAAAAAGTGAAGTGAAAAAAAGGAAAAAAATTCTCAGGGTGGTGATTTTATGAGACAGCTTTAAATTTTCACCCAGCCGAAAAAGCCCGTTCCGATGGGCTGAAAAGCTGCTTAAGCAATGAATTGTGACGCCAGTCACTTAACCTCGATTTTATTATCCCAGAGAAAAAGATGAGAGGTAGTGTTCCTTCTTTTTTTATTTTTATGAGTGGATATTTTTTTTTATTCATCTCTTTATTTCTTTTTCACAGCTTTCTCCGTTAAAAAGGTGTTGGCATTTTCAAACCTACATCTTTCTCACCCAACTCCTGTCTTCTTTCGTTTTTGTTTGCGGACGTACATGCCCGTTGGCAAGTTTCTGTTTCGCATTTGCATCACTAAAGATAGCTGTTTCATTGTTAGGTATGAAAAAAATAAACGTGTTGATTATCTATTTTGGCTCGTATAGCGCTGCTTTATTCTAATTTTCTCATGTCCTAATTATTCATGAGAAATTCAGAAAAGACATTCACGGTGAATAATTTTTAAGGCAAATTACCTCATAGATAAAAAGAAATGAATAATAAACATCATAGATGAAAAAGAACATTTTTAATAAAACACGTAAACCAAATTAATCTAAAAGCTATTTTTCCGAACAACAAAATCCATATAAATTTCAGAGGACTTTTATGAACCTTAATTACAATTCTAAAATGAAGTGTAGCCTTATATTCCATCTGAATTGTTTTTAATTTTATAAATTATTATAAAATGCAGCATTTTTCTATAACTTTAGAACTCTATAAAAGGCCTTTGTCTGCCGACCAGGTGGCATTAGTAACAACAATAGCAACTCTATAAAATAACTTACACTGAAGTCAAAATAGAAGTAACTTATTCCCAATCTCTCAATGCGTTTCTGATTGCTTTGTTCAATGATTAATTTTAATAAAACAATGTTTTTCAAAACAAATTATGGGAAAACTACAGGCTATCTCGGCAGAATAAAGGAATACGAGAACTAGGTAAGCATATTTTAAAATTGTTTTAATACACAAAAAGGATATTTTTAAAAAATTGTATTAAATTCTCTGTGATGAGAGAAATCTACATTAGTTAGTAAACTAGTGCATGATTTTATCTCTCTATTTTTCCAAATAAATATATACATATTTTACCCTAAAATCTCAGTTCCTAAGCCTAATAGCATTATTATACTAATTATACTATTGCGGTCAAATAATATCGATCTATACTGTTCAGTTATACTTCCATTTATAGTTTAGTTTTAAATTCGATGTATGGCAATTTTTTTAGTGTATGTTATTAATTATCATTATTATATACTTGCCCTATTCATACTAACCTTAACTTCAAAATTACTGCTCGAATATGAATTTAAAATAAATTTAATAAACGTCAAATATAAAATTTTGAAGCTTCATTACCATATTTGAGAAAAATTTTAAAGAGCTGAACAAGTCTTCAAACTTTGAATATAATAAAATGACTCAATTCTTTAAACAATTGTAATTTATCTTCTTTGCTCTTTATTTATAATAAATTTAGGTTTCCCTTAAAGTACATTAAATAAGAACTATCTTTTATGTAAATTCATGAATAATTCTTTTAAAATACCCATAGGTAATTAATCCACTTTAAATTGTGAATCAAGTAAGAGTAATAAGATAAAATAGGCTTTCTTAAAACTGAACAACAAAAGAGTACTGTTATCAATTCTTTAAATCGAGTATTAAAAACTTGTAATTTATTTTCAATAGAAAGTTGCATAGTAGTATTCTAAGAAATTAAAAATGAGAAATAAAGTACACTAAAAGGCTAAGTTCTTTTCCGCCTTTTAACTTTTCATCAAATTGTATAATACATTCCTATCGATAACCCTCGTTTACATGCGTTTCTAATAAAGGTCCCTAAACTACACATTAACAGAAAATTAAAAGTTAACTCTTAATGGAAAACAGAAAATAAAGCCGTAAGTAACTGATATTTACCGAGAAAATTAAAAAAATTAAGGTATTATTTCAACCATCATGGTGAATCCAGCATTTAAAGGCATACGGCCAGCTATACATACAATGCACCCCCCTTCTAAGCTAACACAAAACGCTTTCTTCTTTATCTATAAATGCTGTCGTGTATAAGTGTAACAAAATAAATGATTGAAAGAAAATAAAAAAGGAGAAAAACCTCGCATTTAAACACGCGAGCAAACGACCAAAACTACGAAAATCAACAACCGAAAAATGCCCTGGTGGAAACTTAAGAGCCACATTGCGTGCATTCGATATGCTCAAGACCCCAACTTCCCAAAATGAAATCGTTTGGTTTTGCTGAGGGGTGTAGGGGGCATGAGGAACAACGCACTAAACACTCCTTAACCTTTTCCCATCAAGGCATTTGCACCCTCGATTCTCGGGTTTAAAAGCAATCGAACCCGCCCTAAAACTCAATTTAAATTCCGGGTTGTTTTACAAACAATTTTCTCTCCTTTTCTCTTTTACTCCCGGATCGATTTTTAAAAGGTAAAACCGTATTATCTTTTTCCGGGGGAAGGGATCGGGCTAGCAGGGGGAGGGGGGTACGAGTTTTAACTTCATTCCATTGATTTCCGTGTTGTTAATGCTTTCTTATAGTCTTTCGTTTCGTTCCGTGATCTTCGAGAAACGTGTGCACATATGTGAAGGGGGGTGTTGTAAAGATCCCTCATCTCCCACTCACCCCCGTTTCTCTTTTGGAGATTATTGATTTCACATTTGGGATATGTGCACAGTTTGTCGATTTAAAGTGATCATATTTGTCGAAAGGTAAACTAAAACGCCGGTTTGTTTAGTTCGTTAAATGCTTGAAAATGGGTTTCGTTAAAAAGGGCATGAACCGTCGAACGTTTACTTTTTGGACATCTGGGACTCTGGCCATTAGTATCGGATCATTGGATGAAATGCATTTCAGTTCTGATCTCAATATATTACTGCCTTTATAAAAAAAACCCTATTTATTTCGTTTATAGAAGATAGAATGAATGTTAATAGAGAAACATACGTTCAATAATGTCTGATATAATGTTCAAAGCTTTTGTATGGATTAAAGCGTTAAGGCATTGGGAAAAGATTTCGTACATCAAGAAATTTAAAATAACCCCTGTTATAAATTTTAAGTATCTTTCTTAAATCTTGAAACGAACTTTTTAAAATCTCTCATCTGAAAAGAAAATCTATATTAATTTACACTCGATTGTACAGCGTTATGTTACATACCAACAAAAGTTAGCTTTATCCTTTCTTAAATAAAAATTTTTAAAAATTATTTTAAAAAAAAATACAAAAAATATAATAAAAACAAAAAGAAAAAGAAAAGAGAGGAAATCTGATGAATACAATACATTACAATTGCAAGCAAATAATTGCAATGAATACTGGCATTTTGCATTATTTCACTTTAAATATTTATTTGTAGATAAAATATCGGATGATCTTTTAAAAATAATTTTAAATTTATTGGAGTAGTTAGCCATGAATGGGCCCTGTATTAACATTCTTAAGAATTCTTTTTCGAAAAATAAATAAATATAATCGCATTGATAAAACTAAACCCTAAATATTGCACATGTTAGGCCCCTTGATTGATTGATTTTATGGCACAAGAACGAAATTTTGCTAAGCTGAGCCAAACAATGATTTAAAAATCACTTAACATTTTTTAAAACAGATCCTAAATCAGGTAATGTGATAGTTAGATTATGCTCAAAGTGTGTATAATTTAATAAAATTTCATTAAAAAAAGTAGCAATATAAAAGTTTTCATGATTCTCGTATAGCTGTACCTCTGCATCTCTGACTGATACGGTGGCAGCTACGCCCCTATTTAAATCTATGACACATATTCACTTAATTTCCACATATTCTTTAAAATTTTTGAGTTATGATCATGCTCAGTTATCATTAGCGTTCTCAAGGTGGCAAAAATCACTTTTTATCCACGTATGAAAATGAAATGACTTTCCCATCAGTTTTACATCCCCATCAGTTATAAAGCTATATATCAATGAAATTTAATTCGGAAAGGGAGGGAAAAAAACAGCAATATCCAATAATCTTCCATCATCTTCATTTCTCTCTCATTACTCCCGACGCCCCCTCGATAATCAATTAACGCGTTTCAAGTTTCACTCACGGAATTCATGCGTGAAAAACCCTCAAACAGAGAGGTCAGCACCGCCCCGCTCACAATTCCACATTCATAGCCCACTAACGTGCACACAACACTCCAGATAAATCATAGTCGAGGGTCAGAACCCCAACGCGCATGCGCTCCAAGTTACGATATGGCACATATCCAAATGGACCACCAAGAGATGATTCATCTGTAATCCACCGCAGCAAGTTCGTCCACTTTCTTGACCAGCCGTATTGTGCAAATTGCTGAACAGAGTCTATAGACGTGTAATATAGGAATGAGATATGGGGGTTAATAAGCAACAAGGTTTCCATTTATCACAGTATGACTACCACTAGTTGGAGGTTATAGATTGCGGAATCCATCAAACTTGTTTTATTAATCCTCTGTTCATCTGTGATCATTGAGACATAAATTAAAGTGATATACGCTGTGATGGAATTTCAAGGGGTAAATAGATTTCAGATTGATACGTTGAATATTTTCAATAGATCAGAAGGAAAGGATTCACGTCAATTTGCAGCAGAGGGCAATTATTTCGTAGATCAATGATGAGTATGGTAAATTAAATTGTCAGATATTATCTATGGATTTGAGATAGATATTGTGTATGCAAGATTAACATGCTTCTATTAATTTTAATGTGACTAGTAATGGTTAGTAAGAGAATTGCGTTGTTCAAAGACAAGTATGAGCATATATGAATATAGTATTAGAATTTTCAAAGTCTAATAAGATTTCAATGAAAACAATTATTTTAATGATTAAGAATTTTTTTTTCTGGTGAAATGGTAGAATAAATTGTTTTACATTATTTATAGTTTATTTGCATTTAATTATATTATAAATCAAGTGCAATTTAAAATGGACTCAAGAATCTATAATTCCTTCAAATGATTCCTCAATTAGAAATACAAAAATGCATTCAAATCAAAGCAATTTTATTTGCTATAAATACTTTTTTCAATTATAAAATCATTATTTAGTAGGATGAGATGAAAATGATTCAATATATAAACTTTTATATCTTTCTCTATTTACAAGCAGTAAGAAGGATGACATTATTTTTGTAATCATCTAGCTAGAAAATACATCTCTCTTTGACATATAATTATATACGCTTGTATAGGACTTTTGATTAAAAATGACAATTTTTTCTGTATATACGATTTATGGATTTAAAAAAAAGAAGTAAAAAAATTTTTTTAAACACAAGTACATGGAATTATAAATCAATTGATACCAGAGAAATAACGATATTAATTATCCCACACATATTCTTTCGTAAAGCAAATGATAGAAAATACGGTTGCAAAATATCACAGTAGTATTTTCAAAGAGAACGAAAACAGAGGAATTTGGAACATTAACGATGTCAGTATAAATTTCTACGCAATGTTTATGATGTTCATGTACCATTGCACATAAAATACAAAAATAAGAATTTACGGGTTAAAACATGCATTTAATATTTTCTTCCTCCCCTTAATACTATTTTTTCTTCGAGATGCACACTAAATAAATAAATTCACGTTACGCATAATATATTTTGGACATATATATTAAGCGAAAGAAAGACGTTTAAATGAGAAAAATAAAGGACAAGACACTTTTTTTTTCTTGTAGTATTATAGTATTTACATACAATAAACACACACACATTTTTAAGGGTAAAATCCTGGAAAAATCATTAAAAACAAAACACTTTCCAATTTTAGATAATAAACTTCAAAAAAGATATCAAAACAAAAATTTTCCTTTTAGAATCTTACAGAGCATGTACAGCAAGCATTGGAGAAAAGTGCTCGATAAGAAAATACAAAGATCAAATCAGCGTTTATTTCATTTCGTTTTATTTTTATCGAAATCTTTTAGCAACGATGGAACATTTTAAGGGGGAAATTAAGAGAAGAGGATTTTTATGCTTCTCAAAGAACAATTAATCAAATTGCCTTAACGAAAAACTAAAATTGACGTCTGTACGCGCTAAATAGAATTAAAATACCGTTTTGCGTCTTAAATACACAACAATATGAGCTCATCAAACAAACCACAAGCGGATTTGATCAAATACCTATTAATAATCCTCTATTCAACCCACATCCCCCTTTGCTCCGATAGGGCCCTAATAATTATCGATCACATACCTGTAATTATTGTTCCTTGGACACACTGATCACTTTATTTAAACACATCTTTTCCGTAGCCTGTGGCCTATGTGGATAAATATGGCATTCATAATTACAGTCTTGCGCCACAGTGATGAAGAAGTCGCTGCTTTCTTCTCATTGGGCGGGATGTTGGCGACTTAATCTGTGTAATCATCAACTATCATCAGAAGCCATATTACGATTTTTTTTAAAGTAAAAGTTAGTTCGCGACTGTTAGGACTAATTCGTTGAATACATTATTCTACTAAAATGGTGTACGAAAAAACGGAATTTTTATGTCGTTTCGAATATCATTTCATCTTTTAGAGTAGCGTGAAAAGGCAATTGAATGAAACATTTTGTTTCATCATTTGGAATTTGTTATTGATGCAGGTGCAAGGTCTTTCCCAAAACATTGTTAATTACTGTATATTAAGAGCATTAGGAATATATATAGTTCAGAGTTTCCTTTTCCACACAATCATATTTATTTTTTATACTATATTTTTTCCCTCCAAAGAATACAATTTGAAGAATATAAATCGTATTTTAATTCAGCACATTTAAAAATCACTAACAATCAACACTAATTGTTTGATTGTTCCTTCTCGTTTGCCCACAATTTGCCTTTAATACAGCTTGGGTTCTTCTTGATAAGGACTACTCAACGCTGATCAAATCATTTGAGAAATTTTTTTTACTCTTATTTCTACCTTTGTAGACCTAGCACATTCCCCAGGAGCTGATATCACTTTGTAGTGCGGCACCGTATAGGCTATACCAATTGCCGCAAGTCATTTTGATGCCCAGTTTCTTTCCCAGAGGGAGGCAGCTGAGCTCTGCCGATGCGAAATTTGTACTAAGGAATTTAATTTTGCCGAGAGCATCCAAAACCAAACGGACACTCAAGGAATTTTTTTATGCCGTATAAACATACGACATGGCCGCTGTCGATTTTCTGCATCATGAAAATCTACCGACTTAGCCCGGGGTCGAACCCGCAATCTTGGGACAGAAGGCCAGCGACAAACCAACTACGCTACCCACCCAGCATTTGAGAAATTTGAAGCCATGCTTGAAGAACAGCACTTTCCAATAGCCTGACGTAGAATGGTTGCGAAAATGTGGCATGGATCATCTAGCTACATTTCACAAATTGTGGGAACCAACTCAACTAAGTGAATTAATTAATTCTCCGTCATTTTCCAGATACCAATATAGTATACTGCAAGCATTATGGCAGGACGCATTATTCTGGTGATAGTACCTCTCTATTTCTATTGTCATACATGGTTAGCGTCACAGAGCATACTTAATCAGCAACGATGTTTAGTCATGATGCTTTATTTAGACATCCAAGCACATTAAATAAAAGGGCCAAAAAGCATCATAGGGAAAAAAATTTCGAAACATTTAATTGTTTCTAGAAATGTTGTATGTAGCAAAGCATTTAGGGTCCATGCGCATTCTTGCTTTTTTCACAAAACTCTAACCTAAGCCCATCTACCTGATTTAACTTGAGCGGAATTTATCGGACTGCATAAATGAGTGAATTTAAGATTTTATTTTACTTGCTGCAAACAGCAACGCGGTATTTGCACTAGCCCAAGAGTCCCCTTACTCCATATAAAGCATAGTACGGCAAATATTGCACTCATAGGTACTTCAAGACGATCCTTAATTAAGATTTGCTACTTTGTTAATATTCTATTTTGTTTCACAATTAGGGAAACTCTCTGTTCCATCGATCATTCATTACTCGGTGATGACTACAATTTGCCTGTTCAGACACAATCTTTTGCCTGACATTTTTTGTACTCTTGATAAATGTCACAATAGCTGCCCGTGAAAATTTCTCAAATATGGCAGAGTCGCTGCAGCTTGCTACATCCATCCTTTTTAATATTCTCACGTACAAAATCCGCAGAACCAAGTTCTCCCAAACAATTTGAAGAGGAGTGGCCAAGTTCCTTCTACATCAACATTTTATAAAATGGAGAAACAAAGAATGAAACTACTACCTGCGCAACCTGTATGAATGAACTAATTTTGTGAAAGATATATATAAATATAGACAAATTAATTGGTAAATAAAATGATGATTCAATCCCAGTTTCCATTCATTAAACGCAATCTGTGCGACCAGAGTAACTACAGTTTATACTCAGTATATGCAGTTTAGTACAATCCCTAACAATGCTTAGATAAAAAAAAACGAAGTAAGTATTATTAAAAATGTTATAGGATAAATTAACATATCTTCAGATTATTTACCGATTAACAGATTATTTTATAACTAACTAACCGTAATTTTTACATATAACAATTGCAGTGGCGCAACTTACTCCCCCGCATTGCAGGGGGCCCAGAGCTCTAGAGGGTTCAAAACCTATGTTATGTTACGGTTTTGGAATCCTTTGTAAGATACGGCTTGGGGCTCAAAACTTCATCCTCCGGGGGGGGGGGCGAATATTCTCAGTTACTCAACTAAACAATTATCATCATTATCATCGTTGGCTCAACAGCTCCGGCCTTGGCCTTCCCCGGAACAATTTCCAAGCAGTTCTCTTCGTTATATTAATTATATTCATCAAAATATTCACCCATACATTAAGCAACCCTTTCTCAACGAGGAACTATTTTATAAATTCCACTTTTTATATAAAACTGATGTATATTTATATTTTTAGAAAATGTCAATATCTTTCTCTCTCTCATTTCAATATTTCATTATTAAATTATTCATTTATGAATGTCTTAACTCTCATAAAAATAGTTAACAATTCGAAGGAAAATAAGGAGGATGGTGGAGGATTTTCCATCTAGATTTCACCTTAGATCTCTACTACACAGCGTGGTCATGCGTTTCCCGTATAATTTCCACCTCTTTTTTCTATTTTGTATAAATGTTTCCGTATTGATTCGTCATTTATTTTGAACACTTCTCCAAGTTGCAAACTCGTTGAACTGGAATTGATTTTAATCATTGTTTCCAATTCGTTGGCATCTAGATTTGATAAGTCTGTCTGACCTGGTCTCTTCCTCTATGGATTCACCGGCAGAAACTTTTTAAGATATATCTGTGTCTTTTTTGATGCAATTGTCTGTTCCGTATACCCAGTACATTCCCCCTATCACCACTCCAGTTTCTGTAACGCTAGTCGAAAGTTTAAATTCGTTTGAAAAAAAGTAAATATAAACTTTTTTACTCTTATGTTTTGCAGACATTTTTCAGGATTAAAATTATAGTTTAAAATTAAGAGATTCGAGATTTAGTCAATAACCAGTGGCGTAACGTGCAACCCTGGAATCCAAGATCCTAGTCCTGGACCCTAGTCCAAATCCTGACTGACGCCAAGTACGTATTTGGGCTAGATGCCCGATACCGGACTTTGCAGAAGGGGGGGGGCTACATTACGCCACTGTCAATAACTAAAGTAAAACATGCTAATATAACAGATGAGCAATTCTTATTTCATAACCAGTTTAAACAATACTTGGAATTATTGTACGTTAAAAAGGACGATAAGGCTTTCTTGTTTATTCCTTATCTGTATATTAGACACTTGATATTATTGCAAAATGCCTTCTGTATGAATTTAAATTTCAAAATGACATCAATTACTAAATTTTCATATTGAAAAGGAAGTATCTTAATAGAAATTACCGAATTGGAAAATTTCTCAAAAATTCAAATTTCCACACATCACACATTAACTTTTCCGGTTACGATATCTGTTATGTCAAACTGAACGGATCATGATGTATCTTTTCTGTGTGGAATTCCCTGGTCTAGGATATAAGATTTAATTTCTGCGGTCTCAGACATTTTGACTCTTCAAGGAATTAGTCAAATAAACCACTACAACTCATTTTCCCAACCAATTTTCATTCTCAGGAAATGCTTCCTCGAAATTTGTTGTCGTACTCTATAATTTATTAAACGATTCGTGATCGTGGAACTCCCTGTCAGGTTTAGTGATTTATTAACTGATTCACGAGCGTGCTTCAATAGCGAAGCGATGAAAAAATTAATGAAACCACAGTTTTTCAAGGTCAAATAGATTTCCAATTCTGTCTACGGTAGAGAGTGCTGAAATGCAAATTAAGTAGTCTATTAGTAAAACACTCCATTTCGTACACTTTACTGACTACTTTTTTTAAGTATATATTTTTTTTATACTTTCTAGTTTTTGCATGTGAATTTGTTAAATCTATCATTTGAAATAAGAAGATTGCGTATACATGTATTTAGGTTACTCTGTTCATATCATTCTTTTTTTTTTCAATTCCTACTCTATTATATATAGTTCACTCTCTCCCTATGTATTTATATAATATATCTTGTCAAATTTTTCAAATGCTTATAAAATAATTTCTGTTCATCAATCCAAGTTCACCATTTTTTTAAACTTGTGGATGACACTTGATGTTAATACAGTTTTTTCAAATTTTTATTCATTAATTAAATTAAAAAATGAATAAATAGTAACAAACAAAATAATAGTCCAACAGAATACATAAAAAGGAAAAATGTTCGTTGTGTCCTTGTAGCGCAATGGATAGCGTGTTGGCCTTCCAATCCAAAGGTTGTGAGTTCGAATCCCACCTAGGATGGCCTAATTTCTGAGAATGTGATTTTTATTTTTTTTTACTATGCTATTTTATTAGCATAATTTAACTTAATTCATGAACAAACAGTAAGAAAAACAAACAAAATATTCCAACGCCCTATATAGAAAGTAAATGGAAAATCGCTTTTTATTTTGTCACTTAATATTGTGATTCTGTCATAAGTATATACATATTTATATTAATTGTAACTATTTAATAAAGAGTAAAGCCAAAATAAAATTTTTCTTTGTTGGCCTAAGTAGGAATTGACTTAAGTATTTTTTTTATATTACTTGTTTTGTTTTTAAATTGGTGATGAACTTACATAAGAGACATTTTTTTAAAAATACACTAAAACAATAAAAAGCCGTTAATTATTCTTTGTTTTTTTTAATTAAAAGTGACAAAAAATGAAATTTTCAAAATTATTTTTTATGATCGATATTGATGTTTTACTTCATTTATGTGTTATCAAAAACAGATCCCTGAGAATAGGGCCAAATTTCTAGGAATGCTTAAAAAATTATGAGGTCACTTCTTAGGCTTTTTTAGACAAACGTTTCCAAATTTTATTTCCTTTTAAGTGTGTAATAAGTTACTTTAATATTCCAGAGAATTCTCATATCTTTGAATTATTCCGATTTCCTTAATTATTCTTTTCACTGTGCATACAAAATCTTTGCATTACATTAAATCCTCAGAAGAGTTAAACATGTTCCACTTCGTTTCGGTTTTCAATATTGCACGTATTTAGGATTAAGTATAATTTTAATACTTCAATTTAATTGAACAATGTACTGTACTGTTCTTCTGAGCCAGCCTCGCCTGCTCACATCCTCGAATGACTAGGGCTAACCAAGCAGGATCTAGAAGATGATCCCTTGCTGGTATTAGACTTTCTGAAAGTGTACGACTTCATGGACCTGGTCTAGCACTGCTGACCAATGGGGGCGTGCAACAACAACAATTGAACTATGTAAATGCAAATGTATAATTTTTTTTTTAGTATATAACTCCAGCTTCCAATGATGAGAGGTTAAAGCTCGGAAAGGATAGGTACTCTATTCATCCTTCTAACGATATTAGTATATTTACATATCATTATATTCTTAGTTTTGATAAGTTACTCACATTTATGATCAACATTTACGATTAATTGCAATATTCATAATTAATACTTAAATTAATTTTCTTAAATATTCAATTCTATAAAAAACATTAGTTATTTCAGTACTAATGAAAAAATAAATTTACATGCGCAATATTATTATTTTTTTCTTATGACGAGTTACAGCAGAATTTCTAGAAGTATTATATACTTAATGTTTTTAATTATTTCCAAAATAATTCTTAGAAGGAATTGCTTTACTTCGAATCCTTAGATGTTATTTCATTGCATATAATTTTCTTTGATTTTTCTCAATTTTAAGTTCGACTGTTATTGAAAAATAATAAAGTAAATTTATCCCAGAGATATATAAACATATTTTAAAATTTGAAGCAGAAAGTTGTTTAGAGTAGGTAAGAAAATATTTTAACACGTTTTGTAATATTTCTTTCAAGGTTTCGGGTTATCCTCATATCAAAGGTCATCAATGAGATATAATGTTTTTATCGCAATACCACACATAAAAAATTTTCATAAGTAAAATTATTATGATTTGTAGAAAGTTATTAAATAAGGCGTATGAGCTCATAGAGAAAATCAAACATTGCACGCTAACATCTCTAAAAAAAATAATAAAAAAGAATTTAACTAAGAGTTATAATTTATGCACATATAAAAATAATAAATGCTCCAAGAATAATTTACTTATTATATATCTTTTAACGGGTCACATTTCTATTCTGCATTTATACATTCAAAATGTTTTTATTAAAATAGTAAAAGAAAAATTATTATTTTTTTTTTAGTTTTAGATAGTTGAAATTTATAATGCGAATATTATTATTCTATAAAGTTATATTCAAGAATTGCATGATTAAAAATACCGTGAAATATAACATTAAACTATTATTTAAAAAAATAACAATGTCGTAACAATTTTTACGCGCATGTAGAAAAATAAATTCATTTTAAATTACTACCTAAAACAATATTTCATTGTTTGAGTTCGAAATTATTAAGTGCAGGAGAAACTTAAATGTTGTGATAACCGAAAGTTGATTTAGGTTAAGGTTAAAACGAATCAAAAGATGAGGCACATCGAAAATATGAAGACATCAAACAACTATATGACTCGCAAAATGTATACCTTAGAAATTAAATGGTTTTATTCTTTTTAATTACAAACATTGTATTCCTGTAAAAAACAAGTTCTGTAGAATAACCGATTAAGCAATAACAAATTATACCCACAAATTCGTGAATGAATAAATATAATTGAAATTTATTTCAATTTACATGTATAATTACGTTAAAATTTGCTTTCCCACACTCTTCATCTTTAATTCTCGTATTATTAATTGAAATTCATCTGGAACATTTCCAGGATAAAACACTACACTTATACAAGATGTTAACGCAGCAAAGGGCGATTGCGCCAATTTCTTAATAAATAGGCACTAATCTTAAACACCAATCACGTAGCGACCCATAAGAATAAGGTTTCCCTAATAAAAAATTAACAAGATAACCTTGCAAAATTACCCTTTTTCAGAAGCCAATCTGATCAAAAACAGTTGCCCATGTCCAAGAACGTGATGCACCTTTCAAGAAGACGACACAAAAGAACAGGTGGAAACCCCACGCCACCCTGCTACGAGAAATAAGATGCCTTCCCTCTCAATCCACATTTCATTGTTAACTATTCTTCATTCTCCAGTGATGTCACACGCCTTCCATCAAGCCAAAATCAACATTTCTCTTCCTCTTGGAGAGAAAAAAAAGGAACTTTCAAATTATTAGTTGAAAAAAAATGATATCTTGAAGCTCCCTTATATAAATACATCCTCTTCGAGTCTTTGGTATCAATGTACCATGGAACAGGTGCGAGAAGGATAATAACAATCATTAAACTGGTAAATTAAAAAACTATATTTATTATCTTCTTTACCATGCTACTGGGCCAGGACCTCACGACTGCAATTTACATACAATAGGGTCCTGGACACCTTGGTAATAGTTTGATCGATAATGCCAAGCTTGCCTCGGTAATAATCACTTTCTTCAAAGATGTTCTTGCCCGGAGAGGGGGTTGCGATGTGTCCTTCCCCCCAGCATTTTACCCGCGTGTCATTCCATGCAATGCATCATTCGACGCAGTTCGATAAGTGATATTTAGCATTCGATATTTTGATCATTGTTATTGGTGGGTAAGATGATAGCCATGGCGTGATAGGTGTAGTGATTGGGAATGACGAGGGGTTGTGATCATTAATTATTTTCTGGTAACAATGCGCTAGGAAATCGTTTGGGGTTTGCACTTTTCACTCAATGAAAGTTAGATGGACGATAAGTGATGGAATTGTGTTTATGTTTTCTTTTAAATTTCAAACGTGACAGAAAAATTTTGAAGATTGATTTTCCGATGATAAAAGAGTGTTTGTGTAATGAAAATATTTCAAAATGGTCGACAAAATCAAAATATATCACGAGTGTAAAATTAAATGAATTGTGGATGAAATTGCAATCGTTTTATTCATTTTCAAGGCTTGAAAAGTTAAGCCTGAAAATGACTTGTTTTTTTATTAAGATTCTATTGTATCGAACATGAGTGTACAGCTTTAAATATTTTTCCTGTAAAAGTAATGGAACAGCCACTGTAATTGAAAATTTTATTCATTAAAGTAGATGCATTTTTTTGACAAGTGGCATATATTTTTATATTGTTTTTGCCTAACGATTAAAAATTAATTTTATTTTCAATGCATTTTCTTAAATTAATAAATTCATATAAATTGCTGAAAAGTTTAAAAAGTTAAAATGGGTTTCAATGCTAATATAATTCGGTTTCTTGCTTTTTTTTTTCAACACTAGTTTATATTACTTAAAATTTAGTTTAGTTAAAAGTGAAAAATCACGTATAACAGCATATTTCGTGTAAAAAACATATTTCGAATAAGAATAAATACTAAAATTGCTATTTATTTTTAATTTTGCAATATTTCGCATGCTTGAAGGCAAAATAAAAAGGAATACAACAGTGGATTATAATTTTGTTAAAATACAGAAAAAAAATATAGCATTTATTTAATGTACATTTAATTAGTAAGTTTATTTAAAATGTAAAAATGTATTACTTAAAACACAAAGAGTCTACTTAAAAAAAATTAGCATGAAAAACTACTTATTTTGATTAGTTCCTTTGTGACTACTATTGCGATGTTTATCCATTTAATTTTAGTGAAAGTAAAATAATAAATTTAAATGTAAAAAAGAGAGTTTAAAAAAATTAAGAATTAATAATATACAAAAAAGTACTTTTGGTACGAAACTGGAATCGAAACAAATTTAATATATTTGACCTTGATTTTTCCTTTTCTCCTTTTAGAGATTAAACTTTAATTGTTCGCTTTTGCTCGGAAGAAATTCTATATTCATGCTTTAATAAACAAATCAAACGTTTTCGAATTTATAATAAATAAATAACAGCAAATAGAGAATCACAGTGATTTGATTAAAACCAAATCTACAAGTCATTCACATTTTTTAACTTTTATCACTTCCATCACAATAAAATAAAAAAATAAAAAAAAGAAAGAAAATTGTAATATATAATATTTTTCACCTCTTGATAAAAATGTAGGTACTTGATCTTTTTCAGAAAAAAAAAATTAGAATCATTTTAGTTATAATGAAAACTAACCATTATTTTCGATTAAAAAAATATATGTCGCTCATAGATGCATCAACACAAAATCATTGTGAATGAAACAAAAATTTACAAATGATCCAGAAGTTAAAAACACTATTGCATAAAATCTTTCCCTCGCATTTTATTTGCATTCTTATTGAAAATTTTATGAAAATCAGGAGCTTTATACCGATGTAGTAAATGTTATCTTAATTTAAAATCATATCTCTAAAGGTTCCATCTTTCATAAATGAGAAGGGAGGTTGATAATTCTTTCCACAATAAGACACACAACATCAGTATTGAACGTTTCATCTCAGAAATAAGCAACTGAAAGAGCGCCAAAAGTCACAAAAGGACAGCACAGTAAAACAATGACTCTTAACAAAAATTAAAAACAAACGCACGGGATCTAATCTGCACTGATCTCTCCACGCTCACCCACCCTCGCTTCCCTATCAGATGAAAAGAGAGCAGAGCAGCGAGCGCAGATCCCCGGAAAAACCCTTCCGGATTCCGGCGTCGCACAGCGGGGTTTCCCCCTTCCGACAACGGCCGCTCTCTGACGGTGGCTTCGCGACAGTCGTGCCCGCGACACCTGCCGACGAGGAACGGCGGACAACAGCGGCCGCATCGTGCCGTCGCTCCTCCCGCCGAGGGTGACGATTGGTCCGTGGTGACGGACTCACTGCGCAGTGACAGTCGCAATGTCAACCCGGTAGTGTCGCAGAGCATCCGAGGGGGTGGGGACAGTACCTGCGCGCGACACCGGTGGAGCAGTCGCGGTGTCACAGCTGGGCGGGAATCGCAGAACACCCTGTGCGTGAAAAATATTTTGGGAATTATAGCATTTTAAAAGAATACGTATTTTTTAACTTTGTCTAATTGTGAAATAGAAAGACAATTTTTTGATATCTTTAATAAGGTGAGAGCGTGATATATTTATATCGAAGGATTCTAATAAATGTTTTTCCCTTTTTTTAAATCATAAGAATGAATGTAAATTTATTTAATTTTTTACAATTTTCAACTACAGTAAAGAAATTGGTTTCGTTAAAATACTTCGCATTTTCAGAGTATAAAACGCTAAGTATTTATTCAAAATCTCTTTTTGTTTAAAATTACAACTAAAAACCATTGTTTTAAAAGGATAAAATCTTTAAAAATGGGTAAAAAAAACTTTTTTTCAGTTCATTTTGCGATTTTATAAAAAAAAATTATATAAAGTCTTCAAATCTACATATTTTTGACATCTCTGACACATCCCCCGAGAAGTGTATACAAATAATTAAAGACATATTTTAGGATTTCACATGTATTCTAGAAATATATTTACGCCTTCGAGTTATACAACTAAATAAATTACACAGTTTTGAACTTGCCTTTCTATTTATATGTCAATGATCTCAAGAGTGTATCTAATTTATTTTGGCACTTTTTTTTATTAATTCCATACAATTCAGTTTCTTTTTATACAGAAATATGCGAATTCATAGATTTAATGTAACGGTAGTTTCACTTATTACAAATAGTAAAAATAAAATGCACCTTTCATTAAATAAGCATGTATTTTTTAAAAAATTAGCTCGACAAAACACAATGAAAGATTTAGATTTTAAAAAGTCACTGAAAATACATTTAAGCATCCTGAAAAAGTTAATCAAAAGTATATATTCTATTATAACACAGTGTATTATTGTAATGAAGAAAACTTATGCATTCTTCATTACAAGGAATCACAGCGAAATAACTATACTGTTACTATACTCGTCACTAATATTTAAAAATTAGATAGATAGTGCTAAATTGTGATTAGTTAAAAAAATTGTATTGCATTTTTGTTTTTAAGAAAATATTAATATATAATTTACTACTTTAATAAGACACCAGAAACAACGGTTTGTTCATCTTTTTAATGGAATTTAGATCTTTCTACCTTAACTCACACACACACACACACAAAATTCTAACAAATAAAATTAACCATAATTTTTCAATAATTATTTATTTCAAATCTTTTTTTTCAAACACGTGGATTAACAAAAGATTTATTTACGTATCTGCTTTGAATACTCGAGTAAACAACACAAAATTTTAAATAACACTTTCGAGTGACATGGCTGCAATATTTACACATCTAAATGCATCACACAAACCTGAATTAAGCTTTTTTTCGAGCTCGTAAATTTAAAATAGCATTAATGCAACAAACATCATTTATCATTGTTATTTCCATTGTAAAATGGAGTGAAGTAAATAATCAAGTGTACAAGATAATGTCGAAAAAATCTAGAGCAATTAGCTACGGGAGAAAATATAAGCAATTTTTATTTAAGTTCATAATAAACCTTTTCTATATGTACATATTTAACTAGCAAACAATCGAAAAGCAATAAAAACATCAAAATAAAACATAACACGTTTTCTTCGACTCTAATAGTTGTGTTAAACAACATATTTCATGATTGAGATAGTAAATTCATTGGAAAGCTACAGATTGTACACATTTTTCTCTTTTATAAACAAATATATTACATTATAATTAAATTATGAAATTTAAAAAACCTTTAACTAAAATTTTTAAAAATTGTATTTATTTAATGTGTGTATTGATTATTACTTAATATTGCATCTGTTTTGTTTAATTTTACCACAAAGTGTTCACTGAAATCCAATTTTTTTTATTACATATTATTTTATCGTTACATAGGTATGATTTGCAATGCGTTTTTCCTATTTTATCACACAAACTAGAATTTAACCATCATTTTTCACAATAAAAAATATGAAGGATATTCAGAAATTTTCAATTCACTAAAGGTAATATTTCGTAGTATAAATTTGAATATTTTTTACAAAGTTTCCTAAAATTTATTCAAGCAATGTATTTTCGTTTTACTCATTATATAAATTTAATTTAATAATTGAATTTAATTGGGAAAATTTATTCACTTTTGTTCAGTATTCATTCTACCTTCAAATCTTTTTAGAAAACATTTTGCTATTTAAAATTTGTTTGTTTGCTTGTATCCCCTACCAGTTATTTCACACAAACAGTTTCATTTCATTACAAAGCCCAATTCCATATTTTTAAAGAAGGAAATGATGTTTTAAAGGAAACCAATTTATTGAGTTAATAGTTATTATGCCAATTGATTGCGACAGGTTCTATCAAGCAAATATTTGAAAAAAAAATGTTGCATGAAGACTTAAGTGTGTGTGTGTGTGTGTGAGGACTCTAAGTTTTTAATTTAAATTTGGCATTCTCCAAAATTATTTTCCTTTTATAAAATATACATTATCACTTATAAATTTCGTCTAAATATATATATTCAGTTGGTGCTTAATGATTACTTCCTCTGTACAGATATTTTTTATAATACCAATTAGAAATCCCCACCTGCAGTTTTGAATGTCTGTTCAGCAATAAAATATTGTAAGAATTTACTAATCCACTAAGAATGCAGCAAACAGGCCGAAAATTCTATATAATATTACAAATATATATAATACAACTAATGTAAATATAATATTTATAAGCGTAAATACTTTTTAAGGTAAGTTCTATAATCTCTCCTTTAACAAACACAATAGAAAAACAACCGGTATGATTAGTACTTATTTAGTAATATAATAAGACTTTATGAAACAACCAAAAAGCGACGAAATAAAGCACAAAAATCAATAAAATTAAACGATAAACACTAAATCAAACTGTTTAACGTGTTTACACCCAAATACACCTGTGATGCTTCAACGCAACTTATTTCCAAGTCAAAATACTTAACTGCCCATACCTGGACCACATCACCTACCAATGTTCGCAACTAATTTCTTACCCAATCAGAGACGTCCAAACAAGCTTATCAAGTGACTTATTTACACGCACATCACAGGACTCACTATGAGCACAAGGGCCCCCCAAGTGGGCCTTTCCGGTGACTTGGGCCCCCCAATCAATTAAAGTAAATAACAGAAACAAAACAGAATTCGCGCATCACAGCCAGCAGTTGGCGCGGTTGGACCCACAACTGCGGCCAAGGTAAATATTATTACGCCTAAGCTTAATATTTATAGCCAAGAATCTCGAAGGTATCGTAAAGATCGCAAATCCTCCCCTCTTTTATTCTGGGGGGAAAGAGGGAATAGTCATTGGTTTTGTGGGTGAAGGAAGATTCTATTAGCATTCATGAGAATGAACACCTCGCTAGCACCCATGGTAATAAGGTTTGCGAGACCGGATTGCGACGAGGGGTCGTCTTGAAATAAAAAAGCCTAAGTAAAGTAAAAGCAGCATTGGTATTTAAATAAAGGTAGCAATGAATTAAATAAGATTTCTAACAATTTTTTATAGCCACAATTTATAAAGAAAAAAAATATCATTCAATGTTGTATCAAGGTACTGCTGTTACATCTAAGCATTAAACAATACTCTAGATAATAATTATTAATGAATAAAATACCAAAACTAATCTAAGGTTAAAACACCGCATAAGTAAGATTATAAACACAGTGCCTAATTTTTTTATCTAAAAAATTAAAACATTTAAAAAAAGAAGAGAAAAAAAAACATAAATTTTTTCTCTGTGATGGTTTATAAGCCTGTGCATCTAACTGGGGTCTCTTTATGTGGCAGATTTGTTTCTTGATGCCTTTCAGCTTCATTTTGTATGTTCCGTTTTTAATGTTAAAATATCTGCTATTATCAGAACATTTAGAATCTTAAATTGAAACAATGAAAATTGTCTTTCCTTTACAAATTTATTGAGTGTCTCCTGTAGTCATTCGTTATCTCAATTGCTCATCTCATCCACTGATCACTGAACACGATACATATTTTACAACTCTTAAGGTATCCAACGAATTTTTTGTTGAATATCCTCCCTTGTTGGAACAAGGTCGAAATGAAGCAGTCAAAACTGATTTTACAACAGCATCGGATGTAATCACAATTATTAGTCTTTGCCTTGATACTACAAAGCACATTAAAGAAACTATAAGCGACCACATTGATAAGATTTTCTCATTGGAAGCTCATGTCATCTAGATTTGATTTGATTTAATTTTTTATTAACGCCGTGTTTCGAAGCTACGCTTGGGATATTAGCAATTAACTTCGTAATTCTGAGTCTCGGTGAAGTGACGAAGACAACATCAGAGTTGGTACCTCACTCTTCAAACTTCCTAAATGCAAAAACATAAGACTTTAAGCCTTTACAGAGTTATTATTTTTGTTTTCAGTGGCAACAAGGACTTGCACTACTACTTGAAAATGCTGGCCACAAGTTTTCGACCTTAACCATAACTGATATCTGGAAGACAAGACGTTATTTTCCCACAGTTGCGGGTTGAAAATACCAAAATTTAAACATGGGCACCTTTTTCTTGGAAGATCTCTCATAGTGTTTGTTTATTGACAGTGGGACAGATTTGGCTGAATGTTTCACTATAAAATTCTTGTTTTCTTAAAATATTTTAGATCTTAAAATTTTAACTGACTTGGGGCCGCAATTTTTGAGTATGAAAGTTCTCGACTGCTCATGATTTTTAAGTTGACGAGCTATTCCTAACTTGTTTCATCTAATTTTCTCCTCGTTCATTTACCGCAGGTTACGATTTAAATTATTTCTTCCTGACTCGGATAAAAATTTATAATCGAAATCCCGTTGTGCAACTTCAAATGTGCACATAACAGCGCAACAAGCAAACAAGCAAGACAAACTCTCGGTATTCCGACTCCGTGGGTGCAAGCTGCCAAATGGCGTCCATAAAGCTTTTCCTGTAGCACTTGAACAAGGGACGCCGCTTTCGGGTTGGACACCCTGACACCCGGGTATCCAACGTCCTGCGGTGACGAACGACTCAAGCACCCCCACTGACAGGGACGGGAATTAAAAAGGGACCACGTTGTTTTCTGACTTTTTTATGATTCGGGTTGGGGTCAGTCGAAGGAGGAGCAAGCGGGCGTATAACTATGTTGGTTAGGGTGCTGGCGGGAGGCTTTTGTAATAGGGCGGTATGTTTGGAAAATTCACTTGGGTGGTTTTAAGAGAAGACTGTGAATTAGGACTAACCTTAACATATGCGACACATAAAAGCACATATATATGTGGAAGTCGTTACATCTTTCAAGCTGAGCAACAAGAACGGTTGGGTATTAATTTATCGAGGAAAGTGTCTTTAGTATCAACTTACAGAACACTCTTCGGGATGTATTACATTGTTCAACTGAAGCCGTGTGATCTTTCAGTTCAGGGAGGTCTAGATTGCAAACAAACACATGTACGAGGAACGAATCTTTGATTCGATAAAGAGTAAATAATAGGATTTGGCTTTCTACAACTTTCAAAAATAGATTTTGCTGCAGAATTATTCCTTTTTTTGCAATGGAATGAAAATTTCATTTGAGGTGTGTTTGGTAACATGGAATGTTTATTTTTTGGTGCTAAAAGACTTTACAATGTATATTCTATGTATCATGTCAAGCTTTAAAAATTTGCAAGTATAAAAATATGAAACTAAAGAGGCAATTTTTTAAAAATACCAGCATTATAAATATTTTCTCACACTTATATGTATAAGCTCCTTGTTTCCAAAGACTAAGACGCGTAATAAATGAAAGAACAATCATTCGAGAATTTTAGGTTTTTTTTTTTTCAACAAACAACAACAAAAAGTATCATAAATGCAGTGCTGCTAGCATCTACTTTTTTATTTGTTGTCCAATATGATATACATGGAATTTGAATTTAAAAAGTACACAAGCACATTTTACTTTTTAAAAAGATAAATTATTTAAACTCCATTACTGAATTTCAAGAAGATTGAAGCATATAACAGATTTTTCTTTTTTATTTCTGAATAAATAATTCAAATTTGCTAAAAGCACGAAATTTCGGAACAAAATTTGAATTTATATATAAATTAGAAGAACTAAAATGTCAAAGTAAAATTTCAAATTATTTTACACGTAGGCAACTAAAAAGTTTGAAGGAAAGAAGCATCTTAAAACAAAAATAGATTTTTTTTTAAAAAAGTCATAAAAATTAAAAAGAACATTCCAAAGATAAATAAGCCGTTTAATATATTATCGATTGAAAAAAAACATATTTACTTGCTATTTACTAAACTGTTCACTTAATTTGAATTTGCAAACTTGTTTACATGTGAAAATCAGGTCCGCTGAAAATTTCGATCCTGGAAATTACGTTTACGGCCCCATATCTAAAGAATAGAATACAAATGTCGAAAGCGTCAACTCGACTATTTACTGCTGTTCGAAAAACAGATTTCGTCATAATTATTGATTGCTAACTTATCTCTCTCTCTCACCACACACACAGGTCCTCCTAAAAACCTTCCAGTACAAGAGACAAGAGCTTTTGTAATTAATTTTAAGTGCAACGGTGAGTTATGAACTAATAGTGAAACATTTTGCTAGAGAATTCTTGTTTTTAAAACAGTCTTGTCTTTATTTTAAAACATTTCTTCTATGGAGGAAATAAGAGATAATTCACTGCAAAAACTTTTTTTATCGCCTGACCTTCAAAATTCCTCATTCTTAGAACCAAAAAAACAAACAAAAACAAAAACAAAAAAATGCTTTTAGAAAAACGCGTTAAGAAGTCTTGAGTAACAGTAAACTGGCATCCTTTAAATACAGTTAGTAACTTTGTGCTTTTAACCTTCAACCTCATAACCTTATAGCTCGTTTTTCTCGATATAATACTGCTATAATGTATAAAGAAGTGAGGAAGATATATAGAATATATATCGTCAAACACAATAAAATTATCCTTTGGCACAAAAATATAATGAAATTTGCAGTACACTTCCCCGGAAATGCAGTTTCTGGTACTATTTAAAGGAGAGGGGACACAGAAACTTGAGCATTCAAAACAAAGGAGAATAGACTCACAATTCTAGACGTCTTCAAGACAGTTCAGTTCTTGGTGTCTTGGAGACGCCCAAATGGCACATGAAATGACTAAATGCTCCCATGTGTCCTTATATATCAAGGGGAGATAGAACATAAAATTTTATAAATATCAAAATTAAATTTATAAAAAACCCAAAGGAGCTAGGTGGAAATCATGTCTGAATTGTGTAACTACGATAGATGCTTTTAGTGTCACTATTCGCTACTTAACATCGAGCAATACTTTTAAATTGGACGAAATACTAATTTTATACTGAGTGATTATTCTTATATCTTAATTTTTCAACAATGAAAGCAGTAATAATATTCTTAAACATGTGTTTGATATAAATTTAAAACATATGAACAAGTACAAAATAATATTACGCTTCTTGGGAATCAAAGCATATAACAATTATATGATTCCACTAAAATCAGCCGAAACAAAAAAAAAAAAAAAAAATTGTTGGGAAAATTTAATTTCCATTTTGAAAAAGGGGAAAAAAGATACAATTAACTGTTTGTGTATTTTTGAGCCATTATACATACCATAAAATCCGACGTATAATGCTACTTTCAAGCTGCAATTTTTAATTTTTCGATACATTCGTCATATAAGACGCACCCTCCTATTTTTACAAAGAAACTTGAAATGTACGTATATGCAATCCTCTTATGTTTTGAGAAGTCATTTATTAGTATTATCCCATGCTTTTTTGAAACAATAGTATACTCATAGAACTACAACTCTTATATGTTCATTAAGTTTGCTATTTCTTTTTTAAAAACAGTATTTCGATGTATGTAGAAGCGTAGTTTTCCTTTTATGCTTATCTCTTTTTTTACTTTTAAAGCTATCATTTTAACTTCTTCAACTCTCTTCAATCATGGCAAACTTTCTTTGTTATTAATTCATAGTTCATTACGCTACATTAAAGAAGCAACATGATTGTTAATGACTATATACATCAGGGATATCAAACTCATGGCCCTCAGGCCGCATGCGGCCCGGCCAGTATATTAGTAGACAATAATAAAAATAAGACATCAAAATGTCTCTCGAAATGGGAAAGGTAGTACCAGAGAAGAGATGTCAAGTGTCAGGATATCAACATTAAATTGTTCTTGATCTTTTATATATGTTTATTATAATGCATTACTCGAAATAAACCTATACTTTTGTATGAATATCCGATTTTTTCTCGGCCCACCAAAAATTAAACCTTGTTTATGTGACCCAGTTTAGGCTTTGAGTTTGACACCCTTGATGCACATCACAACTGTGAACTATGACGTAACGACAAAGACGCCATCTGATCTGAATCTTACACACTATAACAAGTGCAATTTGCCAAAGATTAAATATGCGAATTAAAAAGCATTAAATATACGAATCGGAAAGAAATTTCAGAATTGAAAACAAACTTAAAGGTCTGTCTTGTCACTCTGCCTTGATCTATCTTTTTTAATTTTACATTAAAGTTTTAATTCAATCGGAATAATTACTTCCAACTACAACAACTAATAACAATAATAAGTTCCATCATGAAAAGCAATACAATTTATATTTGTCACCATAGCAAACATGCGGTCGAGTCACCGCATTCCAATTTAATGATCCTTTAACACCAATAAAGGGATCATTTCATTTCCTCCAAAAACCACGATGCCTCTCTCTCTCGTGGCAAAGAAAATTCTCAATGAAAACTTCCACTCCGATGATGACGAGAAGAGATTTACTACCTGGTCGAAAGGTTGACAGTTGGTAAAGTTCAAAGCGCCCCGCTGACTCAACAGGAAGCTCGCTCAGTGTGCATCAAAAGCAAACTTGTACATATATATATATAAGAAAAAAAAGAAAGAGAAAAATGCTTAACTACATACAGTCAATGAAAAAAGTATCATAAAAGGAAGAAAGAAAAAAAAAAGTCTACAGCAAAGAGAAACATGAAAAGGACGACGAAAAAGTTGTCCGACAGGCCTCATCAGGCAACAGGCCATCAGACGTCCTTTAGTTTATAGATATAAGGAAATTGTGTTGCTGTTGATGGTGATGTCGTCTTCCCTGTCAGTATATTGGCACTTCGATGGGATATGGAACGAGAGGAATATAATAAAGGTAGTTTCCTGTCTTTAAGCCATTGATGCCGAGAATAACTGTGAATGGTGTACATGGATTCGACATTAAGACTTACTGAGTGATCTTGAGTATAATACTTAGATAAGATTAGTCCTTTATCTTGAAGAAAGTCCTTTGACAATGGAACAGTTTTGTTTTTCTGGTCGACAACCTTAAGGTTATTTTGAAGGAATAGAGAATTTAAACTTAGTTATAAAAAGAAACAAATTCAGTGGTATTAAGTTTACCGCTGAATGAAAATTTTACGAACACACAAAAGATTTTCAAACGTATGCTTATATTCCAGTGTGAGTATATACATTTTTTCGTTTTTAAATAATGATTAAGAATATAAGAATTATAGTGATTGTAAGCTAACATAATACATAAAATGGAGAAGAGGCAAGGATTAAACAGTACACGTTCTTTTAAAGAAAAATATCTGAAAACTATAGAGAGAAAAATGTAACATCAGAATCAGGAAATCGAATCAACAAGTTGCTTAATATATGTGAGATAAATACAGAAAAATAAGCTTCCTGTATTTTAATTTAATGATATTCCACAGTTCAATGATTGACAGCATAACCAGTTTTTATATTAAAATTATGTTAAGTTTATTCGAAAACTATTAAATAACACATATATACATATAACTCATAACTATGTCTGCCTATAGGCCACTTAAATTAATTGACTTTCAAAAAAAAAAAGAAAAGAAAGAAAAACTAATGGAAACTCACGGAAAATGTCTTAAATTTTATAACCAAAAAAAAAAAAAAATGTTAAAATTCAAATTGGCAAACGATAAATATTTCCACTTTTCGACGATACCACTTGTTTGAAAAAAAGCTTTGAAAAATTTCGTTATTTATTTATTTTTTTAACTTGAAGAGAGAGGGATTGTATTCACACAAAAGTCGAGATTTTTGGAATGGAAAATGAAAATGTGATATCCCATTCAAATGTGCATACGTATCTTTTATTAAAGTTAAAGTCACGTAAGACTTATTATATGGTTCTTTGGCGTGACATATGAGCAGTTTTCTTTAAAAGTGATGTAAATCCATTTTTGACAAAAAGTTAATTATTATAACATTGAATGCAATCTTCTATGAGCAGTTCCCCCCAAACATTCCTCAAAATTTTCATCATTTTGTCAATATAAATTTACGTAGTTAATGTTAGTAAAAGTATAATTACTTTAAAAGAGTGGTAAATATCTCCATATAATATAAAATATACTCACACCACTATCAAAGAAAACGGTTCATATGAAAAATGCATTGATAATAACTATTCCACTCTAAAAATAATGAAATAATAATAATTCTGCAACTTTCTAGAATCTGAGCAGTCTTTTTGGGGAAAAAAAAATTACCGTAAAATCCGGAGTATGACGCGCACTTTTAAGACAAAAAAATGAGACCAAAATTTACGGGTGCGCGTTTTACGCCGCGTACAAAAACGAGAGCTTTGAAAATAAAAAAAATACATATACGAGCATAGAAAATAAAATTAGACTTCCATATACATCGAAAGTTTGCTTATATTTAAAAGAAATGACAGTCCTCTTAATGAACTTAGAGTAGTAAGAAAAGTAAAGTAGTAAGAAAGTAAAAAAAGAACTTATAGTACTTTTTCTAAAGCTTGGAATGATACCTCGAAAAAATGACTTCAAAACATAAGAGCATTGCAGACGTACATTTCAGGTTTTTTCGTACAAAAAGGAGGTGCGCATTATACGGCGAATATACCTAAACGCTAAAAATTGCAGTTTGAAAGTATAGGTGTACGTTATACCTCGGATTTCACTGTATAATCTTTTGATGAATCATACATTCATTTTTCTAAAAAATAACCAAATAAATAAAAAGTGGAGGAAAAATTTTTCTAACAAAAAAAAAAACATCACAAAAATTATTAACTAGCACAGGTGATGTAAATAAGCAATAAACACCAATTAGGATGAGTTACCAAAAAATAAATAAATGACAATAACAAGAAGAAACACTACACATAGCACCTGTAGGTTATTGTGTGAAGGATAAAATATATCTCTCGTCACCTTTGTCTTTCTCATCCAAAGGAAAAAAAAACTATCAATATATTTTTTTTTTCAAAGAACATTTTCTAAAAATTGATTCTATTCTGTAATTGCCAGATAACTTGTTTACATTTTTAAAAATATTATTGTGCAGATATTTTGATTAAAATATGTTTGTCAAAGGGAGAAACGATATTTAAGTTTTTTGGAACGCTTCCTCAAATGTGCATTGCCTTAACTTATGTCCGATAATTCCCATTTTCATGCATCGAAGTTCCAACAAGGAACTCGTCCACTTTTATTTAAATTCAAATAACCTCAAGGAAAATAAATAACAAGAGAAGGAAATTTACGTGACATCGGAGGACGTTGTAAACACGACAAATTCTTGAGCGTAGCCTACAAAAATTCAATCCCTTTTGCATATGTTTCATTAATATTTTATCTGTAGCTATTTGATTTTCATAATACGGTCACGATTTCGATCTGCAGTATATAACTCCACAGAGAGGCCTCGCACAGCTTTTGCATAAACGGCGATTGACGTCAGACGGTAAGCTGAAAAGAACCAGAGTCGATATTCACTTCCAACTTTGGTTATATAAAAGCTAGATTCTGAAGAATCAATTAGAGATTCTTGCGAAGATTATCTTTAAAAAAGTGTTCCATAAATTATATTTAAATTGTGATATCGGAGAAAGAAAATCATTGTTTGAAGTTAAAAAATTTTGAGATGTGTTTTTTTAAAGATGGGGGGGGGGGAGAAATATTTATATAATATTTTTTTTTTTCATTTAGAGTATCGGAAAAAAGAGATAAAATAGACTTTTAATAAATTTAGAAGAACTTAAAAAATTGTTGCAAAACGTGCACTTGGTGTATTATTGTGCGGCAATTATAACTGCTAATCGATCAAATGTAATGGATCAACTATTGAAGGAAATATAAGCCCTCCTCCTACATCTTAATTTTCGTTAACTTTTCCAATGGATGAGAAATATAAATTGATTTTTTTTTACCTGAAATATATTACTTATTTCTGAAAAACCGGAAAATTAATGACTTGTAAAATAAACACGCCGCCTTTCTTATAGAAAAGAGAATTTAAAATAGATTTTATTCACATATACATTTGAAATTTTTCTTATTTCTAATTATTCTCTTATTTTATAAAGTAATAGATTTATATATTTTATAAGAAATCCTTTGAAAAGTTCTGATTTTAACAATTTTACTAAAAATATTATTGCTAAATATCAGAAGAACTGTGACAACATCGCTTTTTAAACTGTGAAAAATAAAACATAAATAAGTAATATCTACTTATTTCAAGTAGAAAAATCAAAATATTATAGAATTTATTAAAATACAGGAGTGTTACATTAACACAGAATATGACTATGACGCAAATGTATTAAAAATTGTCGAGAAACCTACAGAAAGCTTTTAAACTTAATTTGAGTTCGATTTAAAACAGAAAAATTTTAGATATAAATGTTAAACTTTCACGCTTCAATAGTAATAATCTATTTATATTTTTACTGTAAAAATAATGTATAGTATATTAAACTAAATTTGCTTCATCACTTATGCTGATAAAGTGAGAGTTGAAATGTATCTTTCCAACTCGTGAAGTAGATACTTCATTCTATGTATGGAAGGGGAAAAATACTTTTAGGGGGGGGGGGGGGTCACTTCATGCAGCATTTACCCTACCACCATAATATTAAAAGTGGCTACATTTAAGAAACATGCTTAAAAATTGACAAATCTCAAAATCACTAAAAAAAATTGTATTGCTTTTGTTATTTTAATTAATAGTATTTTTTTTTATCGTTTTTCTTAAAAATTCATACTTGATGGTATGAAAAGCTTCTAAGCGATGAACATAAGTGAATATTTAGATCAGTAATTTATATTGAATGGCAATTTTTGTTGACAAAATCTCATTATAATAAATATTATCTTTCTATCACATTTTTCTATAATTTTATAGTGTTCACATATTACAAATCAAACAACATGCTGATGTTTCTTTGGTAAGTTTGATTCAGCAAAATGAAATATAAATTTTAAATCTTCAAAGGAACTGAATTTAATCAATTCCCCTATCATACCTTTTACTATATAATTTATCTAATGAAATATTTATAATACGTAAGCTTTCCAGATGAAAACAAATTTTGTCTATTTCATGATACATTTATCAAACAAAGTTACAGTTAATGATTAGCTCGTCCTATACATTATTACTCGACTGCACAATTAAATCCTCAATTACGTAGCATCATGTTTAAACTTATTGCAGATTTTTACTAAGGTGTGTGAGTGAAGTAATAAAACTCTAAATTCAATCACTATTAATGTTATTCCATCGGAACCAATATGCAAATGGTTCTTTTCTGCTTAACAATGGCACCAATCTCCAACGCGAAAACCATCGTCAACACAGCACTAATAAAACAATAAACAACGCAAAGACCTCAACGATGTCATCTTCCTTTTATTTTTTGCTTTTGTTATATAAAGAATTACCTTTGTTTATTAAAGACGAATCAGGTTTGACGCCGACAATTCCCTACCTTCCCCCCTCCCTCATTTGATGACTCTTGAACCCGGAACGAACCAGAGTCGATGGAAAACCAGGTGGTTTGATGCCCCGGGGGTGCACGAGGGTGAATTAAAGAGAAGTGAAATGAAGAGCGTGAATTCGAAAAAGCCTAGAAGAGATACATTGAATTAATGAAAGAGTTGACTGTCACGTGACATTCGGAATGAAACCGAGGGTAGTGTGGAATCCCCCCTCACTTCCTCCGAAGTCATTCATGGTCGCAAATCGTTTGCAAGTATTCCAAGGCAAACAAAAAGAAATAATAATAAATTATAACATTTATTTAAAAGTGTTACGTAAGTGTTTGTTGAAACGTAATTTCACTTTTTTTCGGTGTTGAGAGTCCATTTTTATTGTAAAATATTTTTAATAAAAAGAGCAGTAACAAAATTATTGTGGAATAAATGAAAACTTTCGAACACTTTTAGTTATTATTATTTTATTTATTGCAAAAAAAATTAAGTTTTAGAGATACAAAAACTTTAAATTTAAATTTCTTTTCATAAATTCTTTTTAAGCCTGAGTTAATTTAAATATTAATGACGTTTTGTATGGAAAATGAAGCTTTTATATTAATAAAGTAATTTCTGAAATTCATAACAATTAGGTATTCAATAGTTGTTTTAAATGGATTGGCTTGCACAAGTTAGACATTACCGGTTTTTACAGAGATTCAAGGATAAAATGTTCAGTTACACTGTTTTTAAGAACATCCACGCAAGTTTTATTATTAAATCTGTATGTTAATGATGTTTTAATCCCATTTTAAACAAATTCATAGTCATCTTGAAATTTATGAAACAAAAATCACCTAAGAACTTTATAAAACAAAATACTCCACACTCTAAATTAATTGATACCCCAAATTTTCCTTTTTATTAGGAATCAAATCCGGATAATTATAACTGTGAATTATTATTTTCTTTTTTTCTTTTGCATATTTTAAAACAACTGTTTGAAATATGACTATAAAATGAACATTGAAATATAATAAAAGGATACCACTCAAAAATCATTTAATTAAAAAACAATTGACAATTTAGCGAATTATTGAGATTTTTTAATCGCGAATAAATTTTGATGCCAGTAAATAGGCTGGAGTTTTCGCAGTAGCATAGGATATTAGTAACATAAATGAAAATTGATCTTTCAAATGTCAGAGCGTATATCAATGATTATGGATTGTTAAAATAAAAAAAGAGAAAGTGTATGAAATTAGCAGCTACAGGAAAACAAAAACAAAAAATGTTTAAACTGATAATTCCATCTTGATAAAAAAATCTTACTTTAGGAAGAAATAAACAAGTAGTTAAAGAAAAAATGCGGTAGTATTCAATATAAATGAAAATGTGAATATATTTTTATATAAGAACAAGTATTTTTGTAGAAAGACATATGAGAAAAAAAAACCTCGTTATGTATTAGTAAATTTAAACTTTAATGGACAATTTTTAAAGAAGTTGAATGACTCTAATATATTTATTTTCTTTAGTTGCATTTATTTACTACATGAAACGATATTAAATGTTCAAAAGATCAAACAACTCATTGAAAACTTTAATTTTATCAATGTATAAAAAGCAGTCATTTGATAGGTTTAAATATTAACAAAAATCAAATGAAAATAATGCTATCTTTTGAAATAACACAGGAGCGGAGAGCACTCATTTTTACCTTTGGTTTATTTTAAAAATAATTAGTTTATCTCTTCAATATTACACAGTCAATATTTTACAGTGTCCATTATAGGATCTAAAAAAGTTGTTAGTTTTCACTCACGTTGATTTCAATTTTAATTGATTCTCATACAAATATTTTGAAAACAAGGAGATTCACAAATGTTGCCTATTTCACAAGTATTATTCGCCAGTGCCCTTGATTACTTTAATATACTTTACATAATAACTTTAGTACTTTCAGAAAAAAAATACCGACTTCAGACTATTACATTCAGATATATTTGATTCAGATGTTTTTGAAAGGGCAAAAAGGGAAGTTTAATTATAGTTTATTGTTTTTATTAATGATTTAAATAATAATTGGTAAAAAGCATATTTGTTGATGGTATTACAAATATGCATGGAAATACAACTAAAGAAATGAATACCTTTTATATAAGAAAAAACCTTTTCAAAAGTTAGAATATGTATAGTATAAGATTTCATGGAATTGCAAAAAGTAAAATATTTTTTACTGCATTTTAAAGTTAAAAAAACAAACAAAAAAAACACGTGTAATATAATGAAAAATATTGGTTAAATTATGCACATTCATTGACAAATGAAATAAGCTTCTATGCTATTTAATCCATTGATGTTGAAAATATTCATGTCCATTACTATTCCATCAATACCACATTTAATTAACAATAGAAAAAGATCAAAATTCAAAATATCTGTTTCAGAAGTTTTTCGCGCTTGTAATGCCAAAGGAGCTGAGACATTTTTTTTTATGTTTATCTTTCTTTTAAAAACTTATTTCGAATTGTTGTATACTTCTCGTGAATTATACGATGACCCTACTATATCCCACATTGAATTCTGAAAAGACACACAAATGTTGATATTAAAGTTAAATAAAAGTGCACTTTGCTCGAACTTTATGCAACGAAATACCTGGTTGAAGGCTAGAATTCTATCTTAAATTTACAAACTTAATGATTTGTAGGCTATTAAACTGAATTTAAAAAAAACTTGAGTTATTTGAAAAAGACCGAAGTTCATGAACCCAAGTTGAACCAGGAACTTAAAAACTCCACATTACTGTTAGGAAGATATTTCCAAGCCATCAATAACGTCGACACTTTCCGACATTTCGTCGCCACGCATCAAAGTCAACCAACCCAACGCCCGCCCTTTATTGTTAAAACTCAATCAGCAAAACTGAATTGTAAATCAGCAGACACACACACACATAAATTAAAAAAAGAAAAATTGCACATAACATTAACTGAATCCATTCTCTTCCAAGATCTCACGTCAAGACGAACGCCGATCAAATACACAAGAGGTGTCAATGCACACAAAACCAACCTCCCAACTACACAAACGGAAAAGGGACTCAACCCCCTATTGTGTTGGAATTAAAACGAAAATAATCGCCAGACAAAAACTAAACAACGAAAAAGAAACCGTAAACGAAATGAATTGTCCGAATCCGTGTAACCTATATAGTTAGTAATTCCGCAGCCGATCTTATACAAAACGGGGGTGGGGTATAGGGTGGAAGACCGTGGCAAAATAATAGCGATTACGTGCTTTGGGGTTTCAAATTAAGTCTCGGTGATATAATTTATCGTTTGCCGGTCCCACTGTTTTTTGCTCGGACCGTGACAGATTCTTCAGACGACGTTGGAGGTTTTTTGCGAGATCATCATCATCATCATGCTCCCCCCCCGCGATGGAATCCCATCTTGTATTTCTCATCATCCCTCCTCCCCCCCTTCTGGTTATTTTTAAGCGGATCCGCCTAGAAATTGGGACGTCGTGCGCTTGTTTAACAATGCAACTCGGTCTGGGGTGTGAATTGTTTTTCAATGGGATTGTTCTCGATTTTTTTTCCCCTTTTATGAAAGCGGCGTTAATCAGATGCATGATGTAGCAGTTGAAATTGCTGTTATTAAACTTCTCCCTGCCGCCTGGGGTGTGATAAAGCCGAGAACGGTGTTTCTGTTTAAAAGTCCGAAGTGAAAATTTTTTATCTCCTCTTTAATGTTTCAAGTTAGTGAACAATTCTGGTTGTGTGTGGTATTGTGACCTTTAGCACTCATACAGAATTTCTGTATCAGAAATCAGAAGCATTCTTTCTAGTTGAATACATAAACCTCATATACTGGAAGTACAGATAACTCTTCATAGAAATAAAATAAGAAACAGATAATAGAAAATATCAAGGGTGAATTTGTGATAAGGCTGTCTTTGGCTAATGTTAAAGAATAGGACCCAAATTCGGAATATTTTTTCATATATAAAGGTATTCGAACATTAATATTATATTCTGGCTTCACTATACTGTAGAGAATAACTTATTTATCATATTATTCGTTTTTATCCTAGCTGACACATTTTTACTTTTATAAAATGTGTTTCGCATTTTTTCTCCAATACCGTAATGTTAAATGAGCTATACCTTTATATTTTAAAAAGAAAAACTAATTATTTATGAAATATTTCGAAATTTTAAAAACACTGTATTGTAAACAAATACATGAGTTACAATGTCCCGAATTTTTATAAAAATTGAGGCATTTTTTCTGTTTAAAAATGTGCTCCGTGTTAAGTTCAAGCTCTCGTACATATGGCGAAAACAGCCTTAACAGATAGAATAAGATGTGTTGTGTGTATCGGGATTAATTTAAAACGTTTATTATAAAAACATTTCTTCCCAATAAATTTAGCTTCATCTACGTAAGAAACTTCATATCGCCTTAATCCTTTTTTTCAATGCCGCTGTGTTGAAAGAGGGGACAATTGGGAACATTTTAATCATTTGTAATCGCACTTGTGTATATATATATAACACAGCTGCATGACAACTCAAATTTGAAGAACAAATTTCATACTAACTGAAATATTACTGTTATGTATCATTCTTACATTATTACAGTTAATTACCATGGCATATTATGGCACTTCACAATCAATTACAGACGAATTCAAACTTATTTGAGACTGGTTCTATCCGCAGTCCTTCAACTAACGATCTAAGAGAAATTTTTCTTTCTGTGGTTTGAGTTTAAAGCTGCCTTCCGAAGAAATGACTTGATTTTAGGCTAATATAAGTGCTATTTAAATCCTGGTAAGGGGGATGTGTTAAAAGTTAATCGTGAATAGTGAGTTGTTCGTCCATAAGTTATCATTCAAGTTAGAACTACTGTTCGGAGAAGTGGAAATAATCGAGAAGCTGTTTGAAGAGGACTGTAGCAGTTTAGGGAAGAGCTGACAAGTGATGTACAAAGGGTGCAAGACATGACATTTTATAATCTTATAAGATTAGATTAGGAAATTTGTTAGGATTTCTCCCACAGTTATTAAACTTTAATTAATCAAATTAAAAATAATTATTTTAATACAATGTCTGCTTCTTCAACTACCCAAACTACAGCTGCAACTGCTAAGTTACGAGAAACTGATTCTCTCTTGTTAACTTTATGAACGAAAAGGAATGAATGATTATGTATTTAAAATACTTATGGAAATTAATTAGTTTGAATTAAAGTTGCACTAGAGGGAACACTCACCAAAAGTATTGGCAGTGAACCGCGAAATTTTTAAACACGACTAATATGACACTTAAATTGAAACCTGTCTCTACATTTACAGCATGCTAACGCGTGACACACAGACTTCACTTGTTCAGCTTCACTTTAAAACACGATAACGTTTAAAAATAAACAGATCCGAATACACATCCAGCCGCATCCTTAATTTTCTTCTTTTAAAGGAGGTGGGGGTGTGAATAATCTGCATGTTCATGATTTAAGCTTCCACGCAAAATTGTACACATTTATTTTCATATAGTATTTACAATAAATAACCAACTATTATAAAAAATATAATACTTTAAAATCCATCAAATAATGTACTTTTCATGGATTAAAAAAAATTTTTTTATTGAAATATGCAGACGTACAATGAATATTTGTTTTTGTTCGCGCAAATCGTACTAGAATAAGGATTATGCAAAAAAAAAAAAAGAAAGAAAGAAAAGAAAGAAAAGAAAAAAGAAAAGAAAAAAACGCATTTTAGTCAACAAATATCGAGACGAATTCATCAAGATTGATGAGTTTTCAGGATCTCATCATTTTTTTTTTCCTTTAAATTTCTTTTCGTTCTAGAATGAGGATATTAGTCATACTCTTATGAGTCTCTGGTCCTTTGATATGTATTTTCGAATCAGTGATTTATCAAAAGAAAAAAATTAATCTAAGAAAAAATTAGTCCGGAGAAATAAAAACCGCTTTTGAAGAAATGAATGGATTTAAATTTCTGATAGTAGCATAATTAATCTAATATTACAAAAGCACACTGTGAAATCACCGAAATTTATCGCTATAACAGTCTAGGACAGTAAAAAAATTAGGTGAAATCTTATTAAAAGCATTTCCAGCTTCCTTTCATAATTGAATTCGTGTGTGTATGTGTGAAAAAGACAAGTAATTTCCTCAAGTATATTTTTTAACTTTATACAGAGAACGACAAATGATATAGAACAGTAGTCTCCGAAGTCAGAAACGTGAAACCAGGGGTTACACGTTCCTCAGAGTGATATTTGGGGGTAAATAAAAAAGTTGGCTCACTATAAGTATATATTAAATTGATTACATTCCATAAATGTTTCGTATGCAATCAACAATGCTTGAAAACTAATCCTCTAGACTATTTATTCCTAAATTTTAGTTTTTTATGCCCTTTATTACGGGAAAACCCATAGAATTCCTTCAATTTATGGGATAAAATATATCTTAGAGCATTTAGTTTGAGTCTGCATTCTTAAATTTTGGTTCATGAAATTTACAAGAGTCCTTTTGAGAAGCGTAACTAATTTTCTGGATTGATCTCTAATGTAAGAAAAATTTAAAGTATCCTAATCAAAGAAAGTACAATGAACATTAAATATATATATGAGATTTTAATAAATGTGCTACGAATTTAGAAAGAAATCTTATTAATGGTAATGGAAATTGAAATTAAAATGAATACAGATGTAAATATTTAAAGGTTAGATAAAGTGTTTTAAAATGAAACTATCAACTTGACTTAACATCATTGTAAAATTTTTAATGTCATATTTTTTCTCTAAATCATAATGATGAATACCATTTTTCGAAACGCGTCTCATTTCATTTTGCATTATAAGGATTAAGATAAAGATTTTGAAAAATTAAATAAGGATTCCTCATTAAAAGGATTAAACCTCGGGTTTTTGACAGGGTTTATTCGTCATTCCAAGAAAAAGAATACCATTACAGCTCATACCTGCCTGCTTGAGCGATTGAAACGTTTTCCTAAAACCATTTTAACGTGATTTCTTAAAATAATAAATATTTCCCTTCACTTGAACACGTGATCATATTTTTTGCTATTTAATGTTGGAAAGAATAGTTATGCCTCTTATGTAGTTGGACAAAAGTAGCAAAATGATCCACACAACTCGCTCTCTACTAATGTTCAAAATAAATCTACATTTCCCTCCACTCCAGTTCCATGCCTAAATTGTGGAGGTTGATAGCGCGTGTGTGGTGCCATCTATCGTAAGCAAACATTACGATAGATGGTGGCGCCGTCTGTCGTAATGTTCGATCGTCCCTTCGGGAATTTCACAGAGCTAAATCGTACTGTCACCTGTATGATGCTCAAGGCTAAGGCCAACGACAGGCGTACATCTAGCTCATTGCCACGATGAATTTCGTGAGCCTCGATCTGACTATGTCAGACAGGTGGCATGAGCAACAACAACATAAATCTACAATGGAAAATGAATGCATTACTATAATATATACATGGGGGGGATAATTATCTCAAACAAACTATAAAACCATGAAAAACTATAAATACTTTCTAGGTACATGTAAGTATCAAGACTTCTTGGTGCATTTTAGTACGTTGACTGTACAGCTGTACGATGAAATTAATAGTACATTAGTGTTAGTATGATTTGCGCAATATTTGAATAAATTGTACAGTAAATAATTTTTGAGTATTAGATTTATACACGGGAGTGCTGCAAAATATCGTGACGGTAAACACGTTAACATAGAAACCTCTTTTAAAATTTAAAATCTTGTAACATGAATACAGGCATAATAGAAGTTTCTGACATTTTTCATCATCTTCGAGTTAATGGTCATTCATTATCTTCACGTATACACGTGTCATGTTCTAAAATTCTCTACAAAGGTAAAAAACGACTTGACCATTAAGAAAAGTCACCATTTAATAATATTTCCTTTCGAAGACTGAATAAAAGGCCCGGCCAGAACGAACAAAAGGTTACGAAGAACTTAGGAGACACCATAAAGACCGCCTACTGGGTGTCTTTGGCCCCATAAAAGGACTTTGATGACACCAGACTTGTCATAAGCAACATGAAGAGGGCATAAAAGAGACATCAAAAGGTCCTGTGGACTTGGATTACCCCCCGACGACCTGCATAGCTGCGTTCCGCAAAAACTCGCTTTGGGCGAGATAGTTAAATCACTATTATGGAAAGGAATGAAGTCACGAAACAAGACAGTCTATTTAAGCTGTCTCGACGCAGTTCTGCAACGAAAATAGTCTTAATGAAACCTGAATAGTAGCTAATTAAGTGACTCAAACCATCCGCATAATGGTTTGGATTGAATCCGTTTCCTTTTTCTTTCTCACTGGTATTCAAATTACTTATAGTTTAGCCTTTGGAAGATATTCGATTTCTATTTAATCACGCTAAGCAACTTAAAACTTTGTATAGATAAGCCAGAACAGTTGGCAGTCAAATTTTTTCCCGTACGAATTTTCGAGGCTGTTTGTCAGAGAACCAGCCTTTTACTGTCATTTAAAAAATGCATTCAAATCAAATGAGTCTCTCAAGATTTTATGTTATTACTTCGCTGTACTCTTTGCTGCTTTAGAGGGTTAGTGGTTATTAATATCCCACTATAAAGCAACCCGAAGGCTATTGGTGACGGACCTTATAAATTTGAGGCATGGTTAAATGGCGAGAATTATTTCTAAGCTGGCTACCTCCTCTCCAAACTACCACACAATGCCAATGGGGGGGGGGGCTTTCAACTGGGACAAATTTACCGTGTATAAGTCTCTCTACAAATCAGGTCTTCAGAGGCACTGGGGCTCGAACTCATGACACACTAGCTACGAGTTCGTGATCACGACCACTAGGCTACCGCATTCATTTGCTACTTTAAAAGAGAAGAAAAATGTAAATTACGATATTTATCCGATTTCGGACAATTCTTTATCGAACAAACTAAATAAGTAACAAGAGTTTAATGTTTAATGAATAATTTAATAAAGATTGAAATATTTTTGACATTTAACCCGTTTATATCATGATGGATTAAATGATCATATATATGTGATCACTTCAGGGCCCACAATATCATAAGTGAGATAGCGTTTTTCCTGATCTGAGGCCTGTGATCACACCTGTGATCTGAATTTGGAATGATTATAAACTGTAAATTTTAGCGTATTTTATTACAGTTATGATTATTTTGAATTTTTAAATGGAGTGAGGTTTAACAGGAAAAATCACCCGGTCCTGAATGGATGAAACGATGAATACTTGGAAATAGACATTAACAGCTGAGACAATCATTTATTTGAATCGTTAAATTGCAAATATTCGTACGAGAATCACTGATTACTCTTGCCTTATGTCAATAGCTGTTTAAAGCACATAACGTTGTTTCAAACGTTATAACTTCTAAGAGTAAGAATAGGAGTGCAAGGGGAATACATTTTATATTAATCTTCTTGTCATTCTGTGACGGGCTCACCGAGTTTTTTCATTAACAAATTCTTTTGGGTTCTTTGGAGCCAAAATGAATATGTGTGGCAACGGCAACTCTTTCCCAACCAACCCAGGAAGTAAAACGTGAAGGAAAGATGCAAATTAGGAAGCTTTTAAATAACAGAAGTTTAGAGTAAGCCGGGTGGCATTTGGGGAATGTTATGTTAGTGGGTGTGGCAAGTGTGAAGAGTATTTCACGAAGTGAGGTGACAGACAAGAAAGGTTTCTTGGTACAGAGAGCCCTTAGTCAAGGTGCATACCATTGCACGCCAGCGAACCACAACTTCAACTAGGATCAGATAGATTGTTACTTCATTGGACCTGAAAGGTAGGAGTGACCATTTAAATATTCAGATTTGTGATCGCATTGGGATTGAGCTTAGGCGAGTTAGTTATTGATAGTGGTCCGGGTTACGTTATTTCGGTATTATATATTGTGTGTGTTTAGCCACCATAGATTCTCTCACATATCATATTATTATCTAATCTATTATTGGTATAAGTTAAGATCTTAATAAAGTCATATTAAGATCATGGCAGTTTCTAGTTCTTCATTTATTCCTACACCTCTAGCTCACGCTGATAATCTAGGAGAAGGGCTACAATTCTGTTTTTTATAAAGTAATATTGTTTGTGAAGTAAACATATTTGCATACGTATTTATTATTCAAAACACTGAATCCTTTTTGATATATTACACTCTTAAATACATCAGAAGCTGATTTATATAAACAGTAGAATCAAATGTTTACCCTACATTGTCGATCCAATGTCCACGCCAACAACAAAAGGAACCCGAAATCCTCCGACGCAACCTTCTAACAAAAACGAATGAGGTGGAAAACTTTCACCCTTCCATTACACCGACTTTACCCCTTCCCCGTTCCTGGGGGAGGCTGATTAGTGGCCGGACATTAGAGGGGTTCTCCTCCAGCAGGATCAAAGAAAGGGATTCCGGCCCTTGTGCCCGAACCTTATCGAGTTGCCAGCGAGTTTAATTACCCCTGACTTTGACCAGTGGTCAGCGGTCGACCGCAAGAGACCCTAGGCGATGCCTCTGCCCCTGGTCGAATACTCTGGGGGGCTATAGGGATTTATTTAAGAGCCAAGATCTCGAAACGCCTGGCTAGGTTTACGCCTTGTTGTTGAAGGGAATTTATTGTTATTCGTGGGGGAGGGGGGAAGGCACACCTGCTCTCTTTTCCTGGAGGTTTTTGACGACATCGATATTGGGCTAACTTTCAAATCGATTTGTGATGCATCGATTAAATTATCTAGTTAAGCATAGTTTGTCTCGAAGAATGTTTACGAAATAAAGGATATCAACTACTTTGATTTTATACTTATTTAATTCATTTACTGTTAAAAGAAAAGCGCATTAAAAGTGTTGTTTGGAAAAAAGTTAAAATGAATGCTTTGGTACCTTATAGTATATCAATCTTATAATGGAAAAATTCACGTTTTAGACAGATACATATATATATATATACGTTTTCTCTTTTAATGAGCAGTAATTTCAGGAAGAGATCTACCAAAAAGGTTAAGAAATTGCCCTTTTACCAGTGGCGCAACACAAGGAGGACCCCCCCCCTTACCCATTATCCTTGGTTTTATTTTCGATTGATTATAATCATATGTACGTAGAGTACGTAAAATTTAATAGTGTTTGTTATTAATACTTTTTTTTATTGTTTTTTGTTCCCGACAATCAACAAAATAAAAGGAATATCTTTGGCAGCGTATTGGGGAATAAGATATTCAAAATTTCGACCCTATACCCCCCGTTTAGAAAAATTCCTGTGTGCGCTACTGTTCTTTACCAATGCATTTTATTAATTCTCAAACAAGTATTAGATAAGTTACAGTTGATCAAGATTAAATATAAACTCTATGTATATATTAGATCGTTCAACATTAAAAATATCAATACTAAGCGCATAATAACATTGAATGCAAAAAAATTGTTGGATATTCAGTATTTTTAGTTAATAATTATTTTGTAAATGATGGAAAACTATATTGAACAAATAATCGTGCAATGTCCTAACAGCTATAGAAAATCAATAGACAATTTAAAAAATATTAATTAAAGTTAATTTTCAAAAGGAGTCTAAAAATAACTTTAAGTTTCGAATAATATGCTTATAATGAAAATAAAAAGCTTTTATTGAGACAACATTAATTTTATTGAGACTGCTTTTATTACTCTAAGATGAAGGAATTTACACAATTTTTTCAAATGTGTTGTAAGAATGCAAACCTTTTTCAAATTCCATTTAAAAACATCTGACGAAACAAATATATTATACAAAGCACTATTAATAATATGCTAACGACTGCCTGGAACAATCAAAGAAACATCCAACGAAACGCAGCTGTACAAATGATATAAAAGATCGCGTAATACACCTCTTAATAACACTAGATCGTGTTCCGTTTCAAACCTTTCTCCAGGCCCTTTTACGCTTAAGTTCCCTAAAGGGAACCGAAAACCATTGTTGGTCAATAAATCCTCATCATCTTTGTCAAATTACACCGCAAATTAATCTCAATTAATCAAAGCGAATAAATAAATAAATAAAATAATAACAATATCGTTATCTATCCACTTTCTTTTACTACAGAACGCATTCAAGACACACACTCCAGTGCAGTAAAAAGTTATTCGTGAATCCACTCACGTAAAGGGATTAAAATACGTCTCCAGGCTTATCGTCCTCAGGATCTGGAGAAAGGATTCCTCGATCAACTTATCATTTGAAAAAGACGACCACCGTCAAAACACCCGATAGGCCATACAATCCAAGATTCGTCAAGATTTGGATCTCATTGTTGTCAACAAGGTAAAAAGTTATTAGTGAACGCCACGGTAACGCTTTTATTCTCTGACAGCTCTACCTTTCTCGATTTAGAATTCTGGTGTGGATGTCTTGCGGTAATGGGACAATCACGCGACGAAAGTCGCTGTAGATGTCGCCTTGCATGGGAAAATAAGGCAGTGTGCGTGTATTTCATCGTGGCAGGTTGGACTACAAAGGTGTGTCGGATTTTATCGTTTTTTGATGTGTCTACAAAAGAGTGGACACAGGATTCTGTTTCAAGGCGTGTTAGTTTTCTCATAAAGTGCCTTTCTAGGGGGGAAGTTTTTCTGGAACAAAAGGAAATCGTTTGAATATTCTAATGGCAAGCCAGCAACGGTGGACGACAAGGGAAGCACGTACATGCTAATTGCTGTGATCGTTCGATCAAAGTTAATTTTCGATGGCTAACTGCTCAAAAAAGTACCAAAGCAAATCTGCTTTATTTAGCGGAAACACAGTAAGACATTAGAGTCAGACTAGTTGCGCATTTTAAGTGAAAATTTATGCACAAGATTTAGTTGCAATCAATAAATCCACTGAAAGAAATATTTGATAGAACATTACTAATTAATAAGATGCAAGTACACGCTATCTCTTTGATTTATGGCCTATGAAACTTACGAATATCCTCAATTATGACCACAAAAAACAAACAGTACATGACGAAAGAACTACATTGACAAGATCAGAAAGTTTCCAGAAATGATGCAATATGTACAATAGAGTTCATATACATTGTGCTGAAAAATATAAGGCCAAAATAGACAGTAGGAGTGAAATTCAATAGTACTCGAGAATATCCTGTATATGTATTATTTCAGAATTATATGAGATAACTTTGCCATATATATATATATATATATATATTTAATGGAATATATATTCGTAACAATACAATTACGGTGCTCTTAAAAGAATTCTATCTCAACTATGTCATCTGTATGTTTTAACTTTAGGGTAAAATATAATCATTAAAGTTTGCCTTTAAATTTAAAGCTAAGAAGTCCAGTTTCTATTGAATTTTAACTTATGTAAAACATTTTTTTAATCATGAAATATATTAATTTGTAAATCAAATCAGCATGCGAATGGAGATTTTATGTTTCGAACAAACTATATTTTTAATGTGAGTAGATTTATAAAAGTTAACTATTCATTTTCAAAATTTAAACATATTCCTATGCTGTCCGCTTTAAGTATTAAATATAAATTTCTGTATCAGAGATACAAAAAATGGTAGAAGTTCATTTTCATTAGTATCTTTTTATACCCTAAATTATAAGTCATTTAATTTTTATACATAGTTTTACAAAGGTAAGCAAAAATTTTCAAATAAGGTAACTTTTTTAACAACACATAATAAATTTGCGATTTGATTAATTTAGTGGCATTTTTTTAAAAAAATAAGAAATTATTTGATATTTTTAAATTTTAAGTAACAAGTGCGAGTAGCTTACATACAGTTTTTAATATTATTGATTTGAAAACAATAAAATCAACACCTAATGCAGTAGCGTTACGAAGAATATCAGGGCCCTCCTGAAAAGTCAGGTTTTGGGCCCCAAGTCGGATCTTACAAAGGGCACGCACTTGATGTCAGTCAGGCTTTGTCCCCCCCCTCCCCGCAATGGGGGTATGCATATTACGCCACTACTCTAATAGAGAATACTAAATTTTTTAATAGTCTAAATTAAAGTCAAGACATTGCATCTCCAGAGAATTTAAGATGTAATTAAATCCATATTAATGCTGACAACATTATAATATAGCATCAAATAACTAAAGGACTAACCCTAAAAAATTCGTATGTTGATTTTGCTATTTTTGAAATATATATATGTGTTGCGGGGGGCTAAAATAATCATTATAATAATAGTACAATTTTCTTTGGTTATAATATAGATTCTGAGTTAAGAAGTAATTAAAAAAATAAAGCAAGGAAGGTTTTACACATTATTTATGCCAAAAAATGTGTAACTGTTGTTTTTATTCCAATTTATTATATTGAAAATTGTTTTTATTCCAATCATCAGCATTCGAATAATTCTCATTCTTTCAAAAATTTTGGGTGGTTTGAAAATTAAAAAAAATTATATCTGTATTGTTGTTGAGAATAACATTATTTTTAAAATTAATCACCTTTTTTACCGTTTATTTCCAGCGCGGTGTGCAACGGGATACATACGATATATTTATAAAAAATAAATTATAACAAAAATAGCAGTTTATTTTTAAATGACACATTTACTGCATTTTCCAGGGCCGATGATTTGTTCACAAGTAGTACTCAAAACGCGACCAACACTAAAACCATCACTACTCTAACCCATAAATTCATCCATTCCAAAGCTCACTAAGTACTCCAAATCCTCTTGAGTGAAAACGGATCTAATGAAAAATGATCTCTTTCTCATTATTCAAGCATTACAGCAGTTTGTTCAACGAGGAAATCACGGGAATATCTGTCATCAAAACGATTGAGATATCGTGTCACGAGTTTCTCAATATGTGCAATCGGAGCTCAAAAACCCAATAAATCACCTCCTACAAGAGTATTTGCTTTTGGGTTTCTGTTCGCAATGAGAGTCGATGAGCAATAAATTATAGATAAAACGGCGATTTAGAGCTGGTGAAGACTTGAAGCTCCAATGAATCGTTTTTCAACCATGACTGTAGGATCACATGAGCGCGAAAAGATGT